>JARKIC010000711.1:0-206366 GCA_029378375.1 Mycena olivaceomarginata | reverse complement strand
TGTCCTCCCATGGCAAGTCTTCTGGCGAAGGAATAATCAAGCCTCTGCGCCCTCCTAGCACTGTCCCCACGACCTCGTCTACTTCGCTTCCTATCCCAACCCCATTGGTGTCTTCGCCCTCGGCTACCCCCGCTCCATTGACGCAGTCCGAAAAGGACGCCCTTCGTGCCGCAAATGGCTGCTATTTGTCGGAAGACACCTCAGACACCGGGCTGGGTCGCGCACCGCAGCAGCAACTGCCCCGGCGATCCAGCGCGGGGTATTCCACCTCGCTCGGCGCCTGCTGCTATTGCTGCAGTCAGCTCTGCCGGTTTCTCATCAATGTACGGCACGCTGTGACTGCCGTCCTCCCTGCATATGATCCGGACGAAGACAGCTTCTCTAGTTTCTCTACCGGGACCGATGAAAGTGATCTGTCCACCCGTGACACCTGAATTCCCCTTTCCCTTACCCTAAGCCCCCTCCGTTTAATCTCGCTTCTTCGTTCTGGCCACCCCCGTCCCCGATTTCCCTGTGGATCCTGTCATGACCCCAACACTGCACCTGTTTCTCCTCGCGAGTTCCTGTTCGGCTTGGGAGAGTCCTGCACCTTCTCATTTGGTCATTCGGGACATTTTCTTGGTACTTCACTCATTTTTGGACGATGTTCTGTTTTGAGAGGGGAAGGGTGTAAACCTGCCGGCTTACGGACCATGACACACGCTTACATACTCAGTTTCCTCTTGTCGTTTACCTTGTCGTAGTACCTCCCTCACGCGTCTCGCCTGCTCGTCAAATCCATACCGTGGTTCTGTTGACGTTGTCGCACCTTAGTGTTCGTGTCCGGCCGACACGCTTCCATGCTCATTCCACATTCAAAACTCTGGATAATCCTTCTGCTGTTAGCGTATATTTGTTTTTATCAAATTTCTTTGTCTTAATTCCCAAAGTCTGAACCTTGCAACTTCGATTCAGCCTTTTGGGTAAGCCCAAGACTACGCAGAGATGTGATCTTGTGTGCTTACATCGAAATTAGAGTGGTTTCATCGGTTTGTCCAGTTTGGAAGGTAAAAAAGCACATTCATTGCAAAGATTGGTTTGAACAGCCATGGTCCGTTTGCAAAAAATTAGAATTTCGAATGGTTCAGGTTTCAACATTGAGGAGAACCCCGGGGGAATACTAACTTGGTTGACTGCATGTAAAGAAGGAGCACACCACCCACCTTCCTATCATTTGCCTTGTCTACATTTCTGAAAGTGTTTGCGGGTACAAGATTGACTCGAGAAACCTCATTCTAACCAGGATTACACGAAATGTTCGAGATCGGTTTTGTCTGTGCAACTCTCAATGGTCTTTGCTTCAGTGTTGATAGCGAAAGGGCAAAGCGGGACTGTTGAAGTTGCGGAAATGAACTTGATAATTACCAGTATGATCAAGGAAGGAATGGCCGGCAGATTCCGGCCACAGCGGGTTTTCTATAGGGTGATGACTTTTTTGCGGGCTTGACCAGAAAGGGTGTGAAAAATAAAAGAACAAGTATCTGTGTTCTTTTTTTTTGGTCATTAGCACTGCCAGGGTGTAAAAATGCAGGATGGTACCTATGTGTTTTTTTCTTCACTGGCAGATTCCCTGGTGGTGAATATTTTGATGGATCATGAGGCCGTGAATTCTTTTTCGCTGTACCTGGAACTGTGTGTTTTTCCGCATCAGCAGTGACTTTTTTTTTTCAAACATAACACCAATTATGGTCCACTATTACCCCCAAACAGCTTAGTAAAAGCTCACAGGGCGCTATCCAAACTTGTTTTGAGCAAACTTGAAGGTAGTCCAGCAGAAGCAAGAAAGTGTATACATTCCTAAACCGGGAAGCGCAACGCCACGTGGAAGCGCAACACTAGGAATTACGTACCTTTCAGGCTTCCGATAGGTCCAAAAACTATACGAGGATAGTAGGGTATCGTATTATTCTGTTCACAAAAGGATTTGTGCGAAAAGCTCCTCTGAAGCCCTCAAAATTGCGATGTTTGTGGCCGCATTTCACAGCCTTTGATCCTGACTTCCGGGCCGTTCCTTCTTTCTGTGTTCACAGCGCTGGCATATGACAATTTTGTTGCACTGGGTTTTCAGTGTCCCTGATTACAGATATGTAGGTTAAACCACCAAAAATAATGCCCCCAGAACTACAATTGATCATGTTGAAGTGTTGGGCTTCTACGTTATTTGAGCATATTTGGGTTGCCGAAAAGATTTGCCTCGTTCTTGAGAGCTGCTCAATGTTGCCGCCAAATGTAAATTTTACCATGGACTAGATATCAATCCGATCCAGAATACAATTTAGACCGAGTAATTTGCGTGAGATTTGGCTCAAATATCCATGAAACAGTCTGATCGTTGCGCTTCCCGGTTTAGTACTGTATTGACCAGGGTGTGTGAGAATACAGTAAGGGATTAGTAAGTGAGAATCAAAGGGAAGCCACAAGATGTAAGATTGGGCGCGCCGCGCCACGCGCGCGGACGATGTCGGTGGACAAGCAGCGGGTACATGTCGGGACACAGCCTTTCGGTCCCGCACACGCAAGCGAGGCGTGACTGTTAACGCCGGACAGCCGTCTGATGCGGCCGAGCGATGCCGAGTTTCGTTTTCGATTCTCGTTGGTACCGATAAATCGTGTATAACTAGGTGAGGTACAGAATAAATAGTGAGTAATTGAAATAGGATGGCACTGGGCTAAGGTACAAATGCACATACATGAACTCGGGCATTCCGGCGATCGAACTAAAGCCGAGCGCAGCCGCGGGCGGAGCTCGACACCCCATGGTGGCCCCATGTCGCACATAAACTTATTACAGCCCAATAGGTCCGGCAGTGTGGTGGACGTTGAAGCTGTGTGGCGGAATCAGCAATGTTCCGGCACGCAACTCGGGCGGCAACTCACAGAAGAGGATCATACTTGGCGTACGTAGTTTGCAACGCCGAGAAACTCGGATAAGTCTCCAACACTGTGGCCCTTGTCGCATTCGTTAACATACAGCGGGAGGCCCGGCCCCGGTGGAACTCTGCCTCGCAGATTAATGGACTTCAACCTTGGAGGAACGCGGCACGCACGACGAAAGAAATGATTGGAACCCGGCGTTTGACGTCGTCGGGGATAGTCGTCACGCCCGGCGGTAGATCAAGTTGAAGTTTATCGCAGCGTACGCAACACCGGGATCGCCGATGGCGTTGGGGCCCGATTGCGTCGCCGCCCACTGTGAGCGAGGAATTGGGAGATTATCATATAGGACGCAAGGAGCTCTGTCTTGAATGTCTGGGTGAAGGTGCTGAGCTGATTGTACCCGTGCAGGAAGGTAGCCTCGTCGCCGACCCATGAAGAGGCGCCAAATTGTTGGCCATTACCGCGGGCGGAGCCAGAGATAAGGTTGGAAATGTCGTAGTAGCTAAGGGGCGAAAGCGAGGTGGAGGTGCTGGGAATGGAAAGGAAAGCACCGAAAATGGTCGTTGGGAGACTCGTTCCCTTATAGAACAGATAGATTACGTTGGCATCGACTGCCGTCAAGTTAATCGTGTTCATTAGGACGATAAGACCTTAATGAAAAATTCAGTGGACTCAGGGTCCAAATTTTTATGTTCTTACCTGCTTTAGGATCGGTGACGTCGCGGATGTAGCGAGCGGAGGCATTGCTGATGGCCATTGAGGACGAGCCAGGGTACTGACTGAGAATAATGTCAGTAAAGGAGACATTGAAAATCATCGATCCGGGAAATGAACTCACAACGATGACTCCACCGTACCAATTCTTCTGGTCCTTGGTCCCAGTATGAGCCGGATAGATCTCATATCGAGTGACGATTCCAAGGCGGTTTGCACCACCCTTCAGAGCACGAAAGAGGTCCGAATATGTGTTTGTTGCGGTCACTGTAACCAATTGGCCTGTGACCAGAACAACATCCATCTCTTTGATTGAATCTGCAGACCATCCGTATAACGGCGAAACAAAACTGATTCCTCCCCCAAGGAGAAGCCCCATTCCAACGTCGCTGTTCGCCAATCAGAGAAGAAGGAACGCGGGAAGTGAAGCACGTCGGTACCTGGCGCGAGCTCCTATAACAGAAAGGCCGTAAGGTTCAACGGCAGCCATTGCGTCACCCCAGTGGACGCCGGGTTGAACTGTGACCGTATCCGTAAGAGAATTGTAAGACGTGTTTGACATTTGTGCAAGGAGATCAAGACGCGTCGCTGATGCTATACGCCCAACGCCGTTTAGTAAATCACGGACGCCATAAAATGTGACTCGCCTATTCCACCCGACCATGGCACTGTGAGCCCCGGCTTGAACGGCATAATGCGATCCGGAAATGAAGATGCTCGCCATCGTGATTTGGACATGGCTAGAAGTCGTGGGATATACAATACAAGTGGGTCGGTCCAAGGAGTTGAAGAGATTCCAAGGTCCTTCGGCGGTAGAGTCATATTCCGCGCCGGAAAACTTGACGATTGACGACCCAAGAATGAATCGGAGGGCGGCACATGCCAGGGAGGCGGCGGTGATGTGTACATCGGAGGACACGGTGATGTCTTGCGCCAAGGCCATGAGGACAGAGGCCATAGAAACAAGAATCCGCGAGAGTAACATAATAGTGGCTTGGTATAGGTTTCAATTACCGAAAGACAGAGCGGAGGAAGAGGGATAAAATCCAGGGTGCCAGTGTTGCCTCATATATTCAAAATCTTGGGCCAAGACATAGTCGGCAGTATACTGCGCTAGTACCTGATAACACAATAATGCAAGGTACATTTGTTTGGCCCCCCCCATTTAGAATAGAATGCGAGAAGTGGAGAATGAACGGAAGCATCCGGATAGATTCCGATGCAAGGGTAAAACGACCGCGCAAATGCTCACCTACATACGTGGCGCAAGTCAAAAAGGAACCGAGCTCTTATGGATCGCAGATCACTTAGCCCTGAATGTTCTTGCGACATTTCAAGGGTGTCGGTCATACGCTCCCACGGCCCCCCCCTCCCAGATGGGGAAGGGGCACGTGTTCACTTTTGCGCGCAGCAACCGCGTCGCGCTCTCCACCATTGTTTCGAGTTTCCTCGTGATCACGCACCTTCCGACCACGTCCAGACAAAGAAAACCAGAATCCGCAGGGCGAGGGATCCAGTAAGTATTATCTGAGACTGGGTAGCTGGCCACCTTAGCACTTTTGACCTCTAGTCCACACACAGAGCGCCATACAGGTAAATGGGGTCTGAGACAAGGGCATGCACCCTGGGAGTGATTTCTGATATTTTGCACTATTACATGACCGTTCTATGCTGCAGGGAAATTTATTTTCCGTATACCAAAGGGGAATAAACGGGGGTAGCTGGCCACCCCGCTATATTGCTCGTGCGCACTCATGCTGGTCACCTCGGTGCATCCCAAATCATCCAATGGATACAACTGAACTATTCTACACAATAAAACCGTAGATCTGAGGCATACAAAGACCATAGGTATTTCCTTTCAAGCCAAGGACAGTGGAATTGCTGTGTGGACTGAATGGTGCGTGTGTGCGCGCCACCGGCAGTCCGGGGAGTGCGAACAGCTTTAGCCGAGTTTGCCCTAAAGAATTACGGCACCTGCACCACATGCACCACAAATACAGCCATGAGCTCCACAACTCTCTCTCGCCCGTACCACCACCACCTACAGTACCATCACCCTAGTCTCTTGCACTGACTTCCCACTCGCAACCTCGTTCTGAAGTGTGTTAGTTACCGCGCCTTGATTACCGTTACCCGCCCTTATTATGTAGTTTCCATTTTGGGAACTCACGTGTTTGTGTTCCGGACACGTCAAATTGCGTTGTTGACGTGTTTTTCAAAGATTCCCGTCTTGGGACAGTGCTAATTGCTGTTTTGTGCTCTGTGATACACCAATCATGGGAAAAAGGACACCATGGGAGGGTGTCAACACCCAATTGTGCACCTGGAGCTGCTTTTGATGCCAACTCATGTACAACTGACCAGGCAAATCACAAAATACTATTCAGACAACTCTTGAAACCTATTATAGGACCTGAGAATGTGTTCCCAAGGAATTTGTCGTGCCTTGATGTCTGAAAACACGTCCTTCCAAGTCTCGCATAGTTCAATTAGATCCGGAAAAGGAAAGCTTACATAATAAGGGTGGTAACGGTAATCAGGGCGTGGTAACTAACAGACTACCATCACCCATACCCTCATCATTTTCGAGGCTGCCGACACCATCCATTCCTCTCTCGACATCACTGTGGCCCTCCGAAATGTAACATGTCACCACCTCGCAGTATTCCTCTTGGTACTAGTACACTCTTGGTGTGTGCTTTTGTGTTACCTGCTAGGATGCAGTGAGGTTGAGTGAATGATGTCATGAATTTGGTCAGACTGACACCCGTTACTCCACCAAGTACGTGTGCTCGTAGTTTTCCTGCTATATCCTCCTGACGCAGTACTCCCGGAACACAATCCCTAGGTACAGTTTCTCCCCCGTGCCCTTGTTCTCTTACTGACTTTGGTGTATTTATCTAGGTACCTTCCATCTCCCCTGGTATGTTGACTATTGACTCGGTTATTTACTGTGCTGATCTTGGTGTTCAGACGGGATATTACACTTGTTGTGACTCGTACATAAGCACTGTACTGGTAGCTTTGCTTAATATAAATGTTTTTTTACTGCTCCATTTGTGTGCATTGTATTAAAATTATCGGAATTTTGGCGGTCAATAATGCCCTGCTGCCTGGGCGGGTTTGAGACCCCCAGAAGTAGTTGCAAGGTTGTATAGCACCCTTGGGCATGGCAGACCTTGGAACCCTCACCATGGCTTAGAAGTGGTTGGAGGATTCCGAACTGTGCATTGGAAGCCAGCTAAAGCCATTTGGGTCATGCAATGGCTTGGAACAACGTTCAACACCGATCAAAGCCGAATAGGATTTTTCCCACAAAATGATTATAATCCCTTTCTTCAGAGTCTGTTCTAAATTGGCATGCAATGACTCGGGTGCCGTCGGGACCTGTGTATCCTTTTCACCATGGTGCTGGTTTCCAATGGGACACCTTTGTCCAAAAAGGTGATTTCACATTTGATGGGATGTTTCTGATCTCGCAAGGCACAACCTTACTGACCCTCTGGTTTATCAGGAATGTGTTGCCAGGTATCTGTCAACTTCTCAAATGCAGATCACAGAAGGATCATAGACAATCAAGTCTCGCAGTTGAAAAAGAACGATGTTAAACAAGACTTAAAGCCAGTCAATTAACAGGTAAGAATTCTGGCAAGACTTTGAAGGATTATAGGTTTTGCTCACTCACAAGATTGTGGGAGTACTTCTGAAAGAGTGGGGTGGTTCACTATTTCATATGTGAAAGACAGTCTTGAGTCGATCAATTGTATTGGAAATAAATTACAAAACAAAAGCAATACCCCTAAACTTATCCCCAACTTGAACCTCTGCCCACCTCTGCCATCATTTGCCATAGAATCTCGACCTTCAGTGTTCCCTGTTCTATCTGTGGCTTGTCTCTCATCCTTACAAAAAGTTTCCATTAGATGACTCTATCTATCCATACAGGCCAGGTGGTAACCGATGAGTTTCCAGCAGCAACTAGTGCACCAGGAACAGAAAAAGAAATGGTGCACACGGGATTGAAACCGCACCAGGGGGAACTATTACGATATCAACTTTGCCGCCTTTTCTAATGTATCACAAAAAAAACTAATGCCTTGAAATTTCTAATGGCATTACGGGCATAAAACGTTACATGAATGAGCCGAGACCTAACGAAAAACCGAGCACTTTTTTTCTGCCTCTCGAATGATCAAGAACAAGAATTATGTAAACATAATTACTCGTAAATATTGCCAAACATATCTCTCAGCTCTCAAGAACGCTGCTAGTCTCATTCCAGTGTTATAGGGCGTGCTCAGACGGAGAGCAGCTGCAAGTAATTCCATACGGAGATATTGGTGTTGGTTTGTTAAGGCAGAATTTGATGGAAAAAACAACGGGAGCACCGCCAGGACCCCTGACAATCCCTTTGGAGGCTAGGGCCCGAAATTCCGGAAATCCTCGATTTTTGTCCGGACACTTTTTATTTTCCCACGCTTTCTGAGACTGCGAAAATCGCGTTTTCTCTCGCCTGGGGTCACTTTGGGATTTTTGGGTCTAAAGATTTCCTCAATTTTTGTCCGGATAGGCGGGCCCCAGGGTCCAAAAGGATTGCCAGGGGTTCTTGCACCGCCCTATGGCGGTGCCCCAAATCACGGCCGTCTCCGAAGCCATCCCCGAAAGATCTGGAGCCGAGGATTAGAACGCCGCCCAACTCCATCAGAAACTGTGACGTGATGCGCCAGACCCTTTGTGTTCGGTTTTGTGGCGGGACCTGGTGACAATGCTCCTGAAACACGACCTAATACGACGTCAACAGGATCTATGCAGCAGAATAATTGCCGTTAACCGTGCCTTGGCCGGGCTGCCACTCATGTTACCTACCAGAACGCCCGCCTTCATATTCATTTTTGCCATCCTCGCAAAGCAGATTGCTTGCAATAATCTCTTCGAACACGCTCCTTTGCTCCGACTCCGAGTCGCCCGCCCAGCTAGGATTGGGATGTTTCGGAAATTAACTCCAGCGTGATCTCAGGCGCGTGTGGCGCATTATAAAGCGGCACGTTACCAATAAGTTGCTATGCGCCCAGCTCATCATCTCTTTCCCTGCCACGGATGCAGGGTCGTATTCAAAGTCAACACATTTCATCTTCTCACGACTGTTCCCCCTCAGAGTATGGAGTACGTTAGGCGCGAGTCTTTAAAGACGTCTTTCGGTTCTCCGCTCATCTCTGTCTTAACCTGCGCCTTTCTCCCTTTTTCCGTGTTCATACCAGTTATGGGAGAGTTCGATCAAACTATTGGTTCGTTGTGCGGTGGCATAACCGAGCCTCCATGTGACAATTGGTTCTAGGTTTTACTCTCATGGGAGTGATCAGTGAGTTTGCGGGTATCCTTTCACCCCCCCTGCATGATCTCTAAGCCGTTGGCTTTTTCAGTTAACACCTATCTAACGGGGTTGATCATGTCCCAGTTCTTTTCATATTGGAATTCCGGTGCGCTGAACCTTTGATGATAAGTTCTAGCAACCCAAGCACTGACAATTTCCAGGCTACCCAGTACTTTGTGGATCAGGTGCGGGGGTAATCCTGTGTGCGAATCTATCCTCGAATCCTGTATAGATCCCTGGTAGCTTTCCTGTTCCTAGTGAATACCGCCCAGGCCAGTGCCGTTGTGTATATGTCGTGGTATTATCTCCAGATCTCGGTAATTTGCATTCCGATTCTCATTTCTTCAAACAGGTTCTACTGTGTTACGTGAGTGAACACCTTGGCGGCAATGGGGGGGAAACCCATTTATATCGACAGGAACTTTTCGAATCCCCAAGTTGTCGCGAGTGAGCATTATCCATCATCATCAATGAATAACTGGCTGGATCAGCTTCCTTCAACTAGTCAGTCTATGGGCCGTATCCCTTCACAGCCCTCAGTAAGAGGTCCTCACTCTTCCCCGGACTGATGCTCAAGCTTTCTCAGCAACGGCCGTCCTTGCGATAACCAATCAACTGTTCCAATCATGGCGGATATATCAATTTACTCGAAACAAAATTCTCGTAGGATTCCTCGTGGCGACCTCTTTGGCGGCCTGTGGAATGGCGTTGCTGCTGCCATCGAATCGTGGATCTTTTCTGAGTAAGGATGCCGTCATGAGCTCAATGACTGCGACTGAAATTGTCCTCATATCTACAGACTAGCCAAACTCGTCGCGCTGCAGCCAGTTGTCGAGGCGAATCTTGCGCTTCAGTGTGGTGTCGACGTGATCGTCGCTGGTGAGATAGATATACCGGGCGCCTCAATCGATGCAATGCAGATCTAACGTACTTATTCCAGTTCGCCTTTCCCTGATCTTCTCGAAATCGAAAACGAGCTTTGCGAAGACGCACAGGTGCTAAATACCATGATCCGGAACGCGGTGCAATCGGGCTCCTTCACGGTAAGTGATCATCGGCTTCCCCAATCCGGCGCATATTTAACACGCGAATCAACAGCCATCTTTGCGCTCGGCACCCTGTTCTCGTTCCGCTTCGCACCTGGAACGTACATGCTGGCGCTCTTTGCCCTCCCCATCGGGCGGATTTACACCCATGTACGTCTCTGAGTAACTCCCTGATCGAGCTAGCGCTGACGCGGGCTCGTCGGTTCAGACGATGATGGATCAACTCATATCCCGCGAGGGGCTGCGCAACATCCTCATGAACGACGGGAAGATCGTCACAGTCCCAGATATTTCCTTCCCCTCTTTCCCCGAAACTTAACGCCACAAACCGGGACCCTGGCACCACAACGGATAGCACTTCCATTATGCTGCGAACAACGTCGTCAGGCGCGAAAATCCATGAGACTTTGGCCGGGCAGTCGAATAGTGGTACTTACGATGGCGAGTCGCATCAGCATAAAAGCGTACCGGTTATCGGATGAGGGAAGGAAAGCCGAAGTGACCAGAATCATTATGTTTTAATTTAATGGCCGAACCTTTAGGTTTGGCTTCAGAATCGAATATGTGGTCCAGCACATTTCCCACGTTCTGTATTTGGAGTGGCTGTGTGGGGGCTATGGGATGCGACGTGTGTGGTCCAGCACAATTCCCACATTCCGTATTTGGACTGCCGTACTGCCTTGATCAGATCAACTGGAAAGGTTCGGCACCTGCCGCCTGCGGCCTTATCCTCAATCATTAGGGGAATATTTGCTGATCGAGTGGACGGATAATTACGACTGGGATCCTTAGAAAGCCGGATGATAAGTTCATTGTGTCCTGAATCTCAGGTGTTCGATTTTCCCACTTCTGGACTCATCAGGAAAATGTTTCCCGTCTGGCGGAGCTGGCGCCAGCTCCGCCAACGTCGCCATCACGCCAGAACGTCATCTGGGTGCATTTACGGCTTCATAATCCCAGATCGTGCCAGAATATCTTCTGGCGCCACACTCAACCACTTGCATTGCCATCTCATCCCATATTCTCAGCTTTTGCAGGTAGGTCAAATAGAATGCAGAAATTCATTTCATTGTATACTATCTATACAAACAGCCGTAGATAATGAGCACCAGTCGGTAGCACCAACTTCGCCACCACCGGCAGCTCCAGATGCAGGAGCCAGACTCAAACGAAAAGGCAGTGGACCCAGTTTGCAATCGACACCGCACTGTGTGCGCACGGGTATTGTGCCCCTGACTTGCTGCTCTGGATGCACTGTTTGTGCTCTGCACATCGGTCAACAACCGCGAGGTGATCACCGAGGGGCTGCGCTGCAGTTGTCAGCGAACGGCTGAAGGGGACACATGCGCAAGACATACCTCTCGAAAATCCACTAATTAGATAAGGAATATCACCAGCTTTCGAGGGGTGCATGAAGCTGGTAGAGATAAGCGTGAGTACTCAGTCTCAAGCAGACAGACAGATGGACGTACGGCTGGACACGCGGCTGAAGGCGGATAGGCCGGAGGGACGAGGGGGAGTGCTGGGCACTGTGCTATAGGAGGGGATCACTTGCTAGTCTTGATGAGATGACACAGCAGGAAGCCAGTGTTGACATGTAAAGAAAGGTTTGATGGAGTCTTGAGACTTGAGCTGGATAGCCTTGCCAGTCTTGTGGGAAAGAAACAAAGAAGACATCTTAAAATTGAATCCAATGGCCGATACATAATACACAGGTGAGAGAGGCGCTTCAGCTTGGCGGGAGGGCTTGCTGGCTGCTATAAGCATTTGAGGTCGTGAGTACTGTGGCCAGGGTAGACAGGCAATGGCAGGACGATAAGCAGAGGGCGAATGGTGAGCAGCGATTGGTGGTGGGGGAGAAGAAAGACCATCAAAAGGAACCATGATGCATCCGGATTAGGGCCTGCGTACGGACCTTCCGCAGTTGATCATCACTGAATCACTGATCGGACTTAAAAACTTTTCAAGCCTGGTGTCGACCAGACGTCAACCAGATGTGCATCATGAGAAGCCTCAGTAATTCTGAGGATTGTTCTCTCCACCGTTCCACAGATACTTGATGCGAGGTGAAATGAGAATGAGGGTGGTTTACGGACCGTGTGGAAGTTGGAAAAGAAAGCAAACCAATGACCATCATGTCGATGATGATGTTGAAACTCAATGCAGAGGGTTGCCATTGGGTTGCGGAAAGAGATAAGTGGCAGGGTAAAGCAAAGAGGTCCGAGATCTGAGGAAATACTTGCTGATTTTTTGTGAGGAAGGGATTGTGGGAAATGATATATTCTGGAGGATCCTCAACCCGAACTTGATTTTTGTCGCCCAGATGAAAATGGATCCACCCATCAAACATGTGTGTTCAACACCGAAACCGTGTCCCAAAACCTGGGTTTTGCCTATAACTGATGACCGATGCTGACGGGGTTTGCCAGTGCTGATAAGCAGCTCAAGTGAGGAGGTAATCGGCCATAAGCAAGTATATTCAAACTATGTGGGGCATAAGCAAGTATCATCGCGTGTAGGCACAGCTATTTTGCAATCTGTATTTGATGAGGAAAAACCTATTTGAGAGCTAATCAATGTCATTTGATTATAGGAACATGTCTTCGTCCACCGTATCTAGTGGAAAATGGAGATCATCACCCGATGCGCGTGCCCAAAGAGCACCCCAAGCCACATATTCAAGCGGCAGGAATTGCGGGTGTGCACTCTCTTCGACAACTCGACATCCCTTCTACACCGTCTTGGGCTTTCAACTATGGTGCTCTTTGAACACCCGAACGTACGCAAGGTCAAGGACGTCTTTGTTTGGTGTTGTGACGCGGAGAAGGGAAATCAGGTGGGTGAGCGAATGCAGGTTGTTTTCCGCATTGAACAGAAGACAGTCATATCGTGGTTTGCCGTGGAACAAGGGACTGCAGTGGAGGATGTCGTGTTGTGGCGACCAGTCCGCCTTGTTTCTGGAAATGAAGATAGACACCACGGAAGGATTGAACCTTGGACAGCTGAGCCACGGGACCCAAAGAATAGAGTGACACACCTTGATAATCTGCTCCAATGTTATCTTGTTGGCTGGGTCTTTCTCCGCCAGATACCTGTGTAATGCCAAGTCAAACCCCTCGAAATCGGGTTCATTGCGCTCTCTGAACCGCTTTGCCTCAAATCACATCGACAGATGTGCTGTTTCAGGCACGGAGAATCACCAGCGAGCATCAGAATGGACGGCCTCAGCAATCTGGTCCAATCCGTCTTTTGCCTTCTTGTTTGGCCGCGTTACGCTACACACCTGTTTCAGCCCATTTGTGCAATTGAAGTGACGTGTGACATCTTGCTGAAATCCTTTGCCTGTCCGTGTCGTCATATTGTGGGTGGCTCCCAACACGTGTTGTGTATAGTGCTCCTTCAGGAAATCGAAATTCTTTCCCTCAACACCCTGAGTACTGCTTCAGAAGTGTTCTGAGCAAAGACAAATAAACTCACTTGACAGGCCATCTCGTAGTCTTTCACAAACCGGTCCATGAGCTTTAATCGGCTTTCCGTGGTGCAATGTAAGCTGACAAGTATGCGGAACTGTTGAAGAGTGTGGAGCGAATGAATGAGTGGCGACTTCTGCAGAAGCAAATGCACGAGACATGGAACAATGAGCTGTCTGCCGTTCAAGACACCAGACCAGGTATAGAGAGAGAAAAAATACCTTGAGTAGCTGCAAATGGGTGTTTCCTTCAACGTAGTCAAGTGTCGCTGCACTCTTGATGCGATCAAACCCACGCCAACGCGGGATTGCAGCCATGCTGAGCAGATTCAATAAAGGTAAGGTGAATACAACCTCAAGGTACGCACCAGCGATCAAATGCTTCTGACTTCCCAGTCTGTGCCAGCTTCTGTTTGATGAGAACCCAATGGTGGTGTCCAAACTTGCTGCCCTCGTCTCAGGTGCAATGTGTCGTACGGGACGGCCTTGTACGGGCAAGAGCACTGGAATTCACACTGAATTGGCTATGGGAAGGGGAGGTGAGTTAGACATGGAGACAGTCTAAGCTGCTACACCTCAATGTTGTGAAGCACCTCAATAGGCCACTTTTTCGCGAAATGTCCGGTATATAGCCCACAGGCGCTTCGCGAAGTTTTTGGGCAACCCTTAAAGGGTATCCAATGGGTCGTGTTTGTGCTGGAGGCTTATGGGCGGCATCCCGGCACTGCCGCAGCCATCAGTGCTTGCCTCAAAAGCCGCACGGCGAACCATTCCGTGTAAATTGGACTGGCCAGCAACTCGGTAAATATTGCCTAAAAGAGATATAAAAGTAATTTAAGAGGAAATGAATACGAGCATGCTGCCGCGCCCTCTGCACCCTCGGCCGTGATCCAGCCCATATCCATAGGATATCCAACACTCCCCCCTTCCCATCGCACACATCCCTGCCCACCCCGAGCTCCCAGCTGTGTGTGCCCGCTGCCCAAATTCCGGCCCAATGATCAGGCCCCGATCCCCATTCTGTTGAAATGGTGTAACATAAATGCACAGCATCTAGGGCTAATTTTGCGATTTCCTATGACCAGTATTTATACAAGCAACTAGCACTTCTGTTGTTACTAGCATCCTAGCTGGTACGCAGACCACTTGTTAGGTGATATAAAGGAGAGTCAGAGTGAGCCCTAACTGCTGACTGTAGCATGAGGCTACACTAGTGTGATGCACTAGCTGCTAGTCAAGTGTACAAACAACTAGGGATTAAACCACCTGCCTAAACATTCATGGGACATGACCTAGGAGACTCTAGTCATCCAGAGATGACTCACGAAGGAGCTAGTGATAGCCTAACAGATGGATGTCTACAATGGAAGTACAACTAGGGGACAGTGCCTTGAGCTAGGAAGCTCAGTATGAGATCCGGTGGTACTAACTAATCTCTAGATAAGAGACTAGGACAGTGATAGGCAGAAAAATCTGACTAGTGACTGGCTAGGGCTCTGACAAAGACATACCACAACATAAAAGATGAAGCAGCACGAGGCTAGTGCCCGATCTGGGCAGCTAGGACTGAACGGAATAACAAGCAGGCTATTGGAACGGAGCTAGGTACAATTGTACAGACTGTACCAATGACCGGAGGCCTGATCAACATTCTGACCAACGAGCTATGACAATCTGATGTCGGTCGCAACATTGTGTCATCTAGGAATGATGATAGATCATCGTTCTGACAGAGTAGAGATGACCTAGGCCACCGGCTACATCACCAGCTGGTCTGGAAGTGGTACTAGGCATAGACGGAGGGCTGAGGATCAAGTGATATACTCACAGTTGAACACTAGCCGGTCAGCGAGGCTGACCTGGCATATACCAAACCAGTCCCAAAACCAAACAGCAGTTGTCTCATTGGCTGACCGTATTTCTCATCATCTAATATTGCTTATTGTATTATTCAGCTCTCTTTTCACATTATCTTGAATCTAGTAGTATAAAAGGGAGCGCCGGACAGACTAGGGTCTAAGAACATTACGCCCCAGACTTTGGACGAAGCCGGTGCTGGTGATCTCAGGCTACTAGTGGAGGTTGACACCGAACTTCACTTGTAGTAGTCTTTATATTGGAATCAGTAGACTGTTGACTCTGGAACATCAAGTGATTAAGTTGAGGATTTCGCGTTGTTGGTCCTAGACCTCCACATATAAAATAAGGGTGTTCTCTTCGAGACCCAGCTGCAGTTTGCGCTAGTGACTTTGCCTTCACCCTGACAAGACGGAAGCTCTGCCGTAGTGTGTTGGATCGCTTGCTAGGTGGATTGTGTGTTGACTTAAGCCCACTAAGAAGAAGACGGACTAGGTTCCCCCACCTCTAGTTTGGCTATAACTTGCCAGTTACCTTGCCTTCACCCCGATATAGATGGAAGCTCTGTCGTAGTGTGTTGGGTCGCTAGCTGGACACTTATAGTGAGCTAGTGCCGATAAAAGCGGAAAGGTTCCTGTTCTTGGTTAAGGAATAGGTTGACAGTCAAGGAGAGTCTTGCCGTTTGAGACTTGGAGTCATTTGGAGTTAGCCTCAGTAGTCCTTAGGTTGCCTAAGGCCAGGATTTTCACAAACCTACAAACCTCTGCCCTGGTGTTCTCGACCTAGCGGTCTAGCCATCTTGTATCCACCCCATGTAAACACACCTTGGACCATCCCTAGGTTACTAGCAGTGTTGTTGTTGGCGGTTGCATATTGCTAGTATGTTGTAGAGTGTGTTGTTAGAAGCCTATAAATCAAACTTGTGTTTGTTCAAACCTGCTGGTCGCATACTACGGCCTGGACCCGAACTCACAAAGAGAAGCACTTGGATCTTTGGAGGTAGATTAGTTGTGGTTGGTTGTTTTAGGTGTTTGTTCACAATACCTATCAATTAGCTATTCCTAGTCATACAAGAAGTGCACCGTTTTACCGTGACCCCCATTTTACAGCAGGTGCGTACCACAGCACAATGGGGGCGCAAAGCTCGTATGGCTCCCTTCCACATCGCGTATGGCCCATGCTGGTTGTGTGCACCGCAATTTCGGGAATCAGGGCACACTGGCAGCCTGCTGCAGCAGGCAGGTACTGTAGAATGGGGGCAGAAGATGTGAGGATACTGTCAGAAGGCTGCCTGTGTTGCGCAAGGGCCCTGCCGGCCATACACACAGCAATTCATTGGGAGCACCGCCAGCCCACTGCAGCAGAGCGATGGTGAGTGTGGTGCAGCACGGCGGGAGTGTACCGGAGCACGAGCACAGGGGTGTGGGGACCTTTTGCGCAGCCTCCTCTCCCTCTGGGGCAGGTGTTGGCTCCATTGCAGGCTGGATTTGGTGCACATACACACGTGCTAGGGCGGGGTGATTGCGATCGGGTGGGGCGGCACCGGGTCGTGC
Organism: Mycena olivaceomarginata; assembly: GCA_029378375.1. Taxonomy (NCBI): domain Eukaryota; kingdom Fungi; phylum Basidiomycota; class Agaricomycetes; order Agaricales; family Mycenaceae; genus Mycena; species Mycena olivaceomarginata. Next base: position 189,437 of record JARKIC010000711.1, on the reverse strand, counting down.
AGCAAGAGGGAGGAGAGGGGGGGCTTATGCCGTGCAGCCTGCCTGCACCTATACAATGTCTATGCTAGCCGCGCACATTGGTATTTGCGGAATCGAGGGCTGGTGCGTTGGGGTTATTGCAGACGAGCAGAGGGGGCGCACGCAGTAACACGGGTGCAGAGGGTCCATGGAGGTCGTACGGAACATGCCCTGGCCCCGCAAGGGCCCTGCTTCCCGTGCACACAGGTATTTTTGCATCAGCAGCACACAGTTTCTTCCAGACGAGCGACACACCCGAATGCCAGTTGACATCAGGTGTGCACACGCCACTGGCCCACCGATACTCTGTTGCCGACGTGTTGTGCCAGCAGCCACAGGATGCCCGTACGTAGTGTCCACCCACTTGTGCACGACACACTGCCAGTAAGACTCCCCTAGCTTGAGCCTGTAACAAATGAAATGATTAGAACATGGAATATGAAGAGAGGAAGATGGAGGTAACGGAAAAAACAACAAGGGGGAGAAGCACATTGCATGAAGAAAGTGGTAGATGGTGGCACGGGGCATAAATTCGGTCTCCTGCAAAATGCACGACATTTGTGGGGGTCCTGACAGCAAGCATGGCCGACCCCACGGCGAGCTGAGCTGTCTACGGGTCATAGGTATCTCTCCGTGCCAGCATCCCAAAATTTGTTCACAGCCATGCTCTGGATTTAAAACAAGAAAGAGAAACACAACGCACAGGTAATAATGATATTCCAGGCACCTAGTCGGCTTCTTTCGATAGCAGCGCGTTCCAAGATCCAAGAGATAGATCAGGCAATGAGAATCGAAGATCCTGTTGTCGTGCCAGCTCAGCATGGGATACGGGCTTTCCTTGACATTATTGGGAAGGATTTGGTGAAAAATGAAGCCCCAGGCGAGTGCACATTGAAGTAGTGAAAGGCCATGGAAGCTTTCGCGCAAGAGCGGCGATGTTGGGGCAAGATTGCGGCCAGAGGTAGTGGTGGGAGGAGAGAAAAAGATGCGGCACCACCACTGATTGACAGCGAATCACGTCCGCATTTGGAAAGTTGAACTGTAAATTTCGTCTGCACAGCTTGCTATGTGCCCCAAAAAACCTACCGGTATCTAATCTACGAGCATGTTCGGTTTTTTTAGGAAAGAAATCAACACTTTAGCCATTTTATTGGCCGTGATTTCATGCAAAAGGCAGTTGAGGATAAAACAAAGAGTTTGCCACCAACATTGAGCTCTGGCATTGAAATATCAGAAAATAAGACTACAGTATGTGTTTAGGACCTTGAAAAAAAATTCATGGGGCATATTCCCTCGCTGTACATCATGATTCAAGCCAGGTTAGATGGGGATCAACTCACTTATTCCAAGAGCCTGTGGTGTGTTAGGGTCATCGTATCTGGGTTTTGGGGTTTTCAATACTGTATATACAATCCCATGAATGATCTGAGATGATTTTGAAACTTTTATTTTTCACCAAAAATCACCATGTTCAACTATTTCCGGAACATAGAACACTCAGGTATCGTTCATTATGTGCTGGAAGCAAAGGAAAAGGTTGTATGTATCCAAAATAGTCGAAAGACCTGGGGTATTTGAGACCCTGGAGCTCCGAGTCATAAAACATTAAAAAAATGGATCACAGACTGACCACTGGTGCAATGAATCCAGGTGCAAAACACACTTTAGCTTGGGTTCCAAAACCTCAACCCAAGATATTTCTTGCCCAGCTTCAAAACCTAATGCAATTTTAATAAATGTTGTTTATATAGTCTGTATGCATCCCATGGGCATTTTAGACCATTTTTAGCTTCCTTTCGCACACCTCCGTGAACGAAGTTTGGTTGAGAGTCGAAATTTTGGTGGGGGTTCAACTTGTGCATGAAATATAATATTCTGTGCCAATTTGACTGGCAACGTGAACTGCACGAGGGCTGCAGACTGCGTGCGCACAACTGAGGGGAAAGCATGTGAAAGGCCTGGAGGGGATGTGGGCAGCAGCAGGCATGCGGGCATGAGCACAACATACGGGGAGAGTGGCTATCACTCTATATGGACGTACGAGCTCTGTGGCGTGCCACAGTGGGGAGCAGGCATGCAAGCAAGATGTAGGCGCAGGGATGTCGGTGCAAGTAAGCGGGGTGCAGTCCGGAGTGTACCCAGCACATACAGGGGATGGGGTGCTGCGTGTATACAGCACACAGTCACCGGATGCAGTGCTGAGCGTGGGCGTGGGGGGGGTGGGGGGTTGCAGGCCCACAAGTGCACTGACGGGTAAAGGAGGGTGGGGGCATCAGTGCGACAAAGATGGATGGGTGGAGTGCGAGTGAGGGGCACATATGGGGGTCGAGGTATGCAAGTGACGTGGGTGCGTGGACTGTGGCACAGACAAGGATGCTGTCACCAGGATAAGGGTGAGCACTGGGGGTGAGCCGAGTGGCATGAGCCTATGACAGTGCACACGGTGGGCCGGCGAGATGTAGGGCAAGGATGCCCATGGGCGTGGGTGCCCACAGAGCATCGTGAGCGGGTGCATATGCACAGTGCAGGTGAGGAGCGGAGTTGCTGCAGCTGTACACCATAGACGAGCATGCACTGAGTGCATACAGGCGGGGGATGTGTGCACAGGGGTGAACGAGCCAGGCAAAGCAAGCATGGGCAGTGGAGCGCTACAGATGATAGCAGGAACACTATGGGGCGCAGTCGGGATGAGCACACAGTGGCAGCGTGAGCAGGATGCAAGCGAGGGTGTGCTTAGGCGCACATGGGTGAGGTCCAGTGGTAGAGGAAACAGGATGAGCAGGACTGCATGCGAGCAGGGGTGCATGAGGCAGGCTGAGCGGATACAGCCGAGGGAGGCATGCACAGATAGCGGGAAGGGAGGAGGCTGTCAGCGCTCATGGTGCGAGGGAGCGCGAGGGCTGGAAGAGAATTGCCGGCCGTGGAAGCGGTGTGGTGGGTAAAATCTGCAGAAGTGTCAAAAAAAAGAGCTCAAAAAGGGCTGGGCAGCTCAGGGAGCCATAAAATTACTTTGGTGGATGTTCATATAACACTGGGGAGTCATGCAGCAATGCGAATGGCACAAAGCGGACGCAGCAGTGAGCAGGATGAAAAATGGCGGGAGGGGTAAAACAGGGCATCGGCGGTGTTATTCATATATCCGGCAGTTAGAATACAATCCCGGTTTGTCGCTGCACATATGGAAGGAAGGACTGCACTGTGGAGCACATGAAATGGCAGGGAGCGCATGCAGGGTGCAGGGGCTGCTGGTGATGAGGAGGACGGTACAGAGGCAGAAACAGCTTATTGGAGCGCAGGTTAGATGCCAAAATGGAAGCGGTTGGTGGTCCAGTCGATGCTGGCCAGGTCACATGCGTGACAGCCGTGATACGGACACTGCTCGGCTGCAACAGCACCCTCAAGATAATGGTTTGATGTATTTTGATGGCGTCCAGGAGCCACCAAAACGGCTGCCTGATGCCCCACATGACCCTGGGCAGGTGCCCAGAAACTTCGCGACCGGCGAGGGATGCGAACCACACTTCTCTAGATTAATCTTGAGCATAAACCATAGGTATCTAGGACTTAATGACACTTTTGGACATGTTACAACAATATTCAGAATCACATAACCCTTGCAATCAACAAGACACAAATTGAACTGGCAATTGTTTTCGAAATTGAATTTCCTATACAAAATACAACCAAAGACAAGGAGATTTAGTCAGGAGGTCCATTGTAAAACCACTGTTAACCACTGGAAATTGATTTGGCTGAAACCAGTGGAGGCCATCCAAATGCAACGGCATCCAGTTGAATCCGATGGATCTGTTGGAATAGAGCATCCATTGTACTCGCTATCACAAAAAGTGACCGGAAATCCGGGTTTTACAGCATCAATTTGGAGGATTTTTTTGTTTTAACTCGATGTGTGTGTTCTTTAGGTTAAATGGCCGCCCTTAACACAAAAGTCAGCTTTGAAATCGGTGAGTATGTGCTTGTTAGATGGGCTATATTTATTGCACCTGATTTTGCTGCAGATGACGAAAAATGTTCCAACACACAGTCACTTACAAGTATAATCTAGGTGGAGAGTCTCGAGAGCAAATTTTGGGGATGTCCTATACACTCTGGACCTTACATATAAAGTTGGGAAGCTGATAGATGGATGAAAACAGGTCAAACATTCAGCAAGTCAAAAAGCATCATCCTATTTAGCCTAAGAATTTCTGCCTGAGTGCTTTAATCTTGAATGATAATCTATGAGGGCACTTGTGACGGTCTGTTTCACCCATCCAGGATACGACTTTGGAGGGAGTACATTTATAACAGGGGTTTATCTGATGCATGTTTCAATTTTGGTGTTGATGTTGCAGAATGGCTTGCTGACTCATTCCTTCAGGGTATTCAAGGTTTTAGCTGTCCAAGATTCAGGCAAGATGCTTTAGAGTTCAATCAATAGTTGATCCACTGCCAATTGGGTCTCAGGCTGTCTATCTGGGGCCAATCTCTGATGTGGACCACAAAATGACATAACTGCCATCAGCATCACTGATCTCTTGGTGCCTCTAGCCAGGGCCAATGAACCCAGACTTCCAAAACAAGTTGCGGTATCTGCAGGTAGGATCTTGAGGTATCTCTGACTGGTAGGTCATCTAGCTCAGTGCATGTGATCTCTGGCAAAAAACACATTTCCGGTTACTTTCTGTGATAGCAAGTAATGCAGTGAAAGCCAGTGGAATTCAATGGAAACCAACCTACATGTGAGATTCTCAAGCCACTGGACTCCAGTGGAAGCCAGCCAGGAGTGAGGATGACACACTGGATTCCAGTTTAATGACAATGCTCAGCAATGTCAGCTGTCATCAGCCACTGCCGACCAATGCCGATCAGCCAGTCACTAGCTCCACATATATTACTGTGGGTTTGCGGGTATTGAATCCAGAGTCGGGGGTGGTGATAGGTGGCTCATTCTCCTTGTTCCTGTGACCCATTGCAAAGAAGAAGAAAGAAGAAAGAAAATTGTGCACACCTCGTTACGTGACACGGTGAAACGGTGCACTTGATATACGACTAGAAATAGCTTAGATTTGTGCTTGCACAAAACAACCACAAAATCACCACTACAACAATCTATTCCTCCAAAGATGTAAGTGCTTCTCTTTGTGAGTTCGGGTCCGGGTCGTAGTATGCGACCAGCGGGTTTGGAACAAACACAATTCGACTGCTAGACTTCAACAAAGCCGTTCAACAACACGCTAGCACTACACAGCTGCCAACAACAATACCGCTAGCACCTGGGATGGGCAGGGTTATATGGGTTGGATACAAGGTGGCTGGATCGCTAGATCGAGGGCACCAGGGCAGAGTATGTAGGTTTGTGAAAATCCTCGCAATGGGGTACCCAAAGACTATTGAGGCTAACAACAAGGGGATTTCAATCCTCAAGCGACAAGGCAATCCTTAAGCCGCTGACCTATTCCTTAACCAAGAACAGGAATGTTTCCACTTTGTATTGGCAATAGACACTATAAGCGTCCAGCTAGCGACCCAAAACACTACGACAGCGCTTCCGTCAATATCGGGGTGAAGGCGAAGTAACTGACAAGTTACAGTCGGTCTAGAGGTGGGGGCACCTAGTCCGTCTTCTTCTTAGTGGGCTCGAGTCAACACACAATCACCTAGCAGGCGATCCAACACACTACAAATATATCGGGGTGAAGGCAAAGCTACTAGCGCAACTGCTAGCTGGTTCTCGAAGAGAACACCCTTGGTTTTATACGTGAAGACTTCGCAAGCCAACAACTTAGAACCTCAACTTAAGATCTCGACATGTCCAGAGTCAACAGTATTGATTCCAATAAAGCTACTACTTGTGAAGTGTGTGTACAATCTCCACTAGCAACCTGAGACCACCTGCACCAACTTCGTACAAAGTCGGGGTGTAATAATCTCTCATTCTAGCCTGCTCTGTGCTCCCTTTATACTACTGAGGTCCATGGTACATGTGATAAACAGAATGAATAATATAAATGAGTGAAAATGATGTGATAGATACAACAGCCAATGAAACGACTGCCGTTTGGTTTTATGATGGGTCTATGCCAAGCAGAACAGCCACACTGATCCGCTAGTGTCCATTTATGGGTATCATGAGTGATCCCTCAGCTTGCCATCAGCTGCTGGAATCGCTATCCTGACAAAGCGGAGTTGAATCCGCCGCCTGGAGTCATCTAGCACGAGTCAGAGCACCGGCTAGCAGTCTGTTTATCCATTACTGCATATGTGGTGACCCGCGCATCTGCACCAATAGCCTGCTAGCTATTCTTCTACTGTCTACTTGTCTCTGTTTGTGACTCGCGACCGCGTCACGACAGTCACGTGCTCGCATCTGTGTTTCAGGCCTCGGGTCGATCACTAGTAGTGTTCTGCATACTAACACCCTTGCTAGAAGGCTGCTAGCACATAGTTTACTACCCTTCAGATCCCAGACTCGCCGCTCGCACCTCCAGCTAGCATGCTCGCAATACCACTCTCCTGTGTCTCGCTCCCTAGGTGCTAGCACCTTGACTGTGTAGGCTTATGGTTATTTCCCCGTGGTTTGTGCCTTCAGACCGTACTAGCGTGTCACACTAATCGTATCTGACGCTACAACCGGCAGCTTGGGCTCACTCCAGTTCTCCTTTATATCACCTAGCTAGAGTCCTGAGTGCTAGTAATGACACTTCAGAAGTGCTAGCACTTTCCCGTTATATAAATACTGGTCCTAGGAAATCGCAAAATAGCACTAGATGCTGCGCGCTCTTGTTACGGCATCTCATCTCCCCCTCACTAAATCTAGACCGTCCCCGGTTGTCGCGCAGTGCCATTCACTTTGCGATATTTAGTGGTCCTTAGGATGATATCTCCGCCAGGACGCTTTTTATAATTTTTAGCCCATTTATTTGACGCCAGTCAAGTTATGCCTTCCCTAGCCAGCTCCACTCCATCCAAGTGTACTGCTAGAACTTTTGCCAAGGGCTTCCACGTCAAGTCCCTATCTTATCTACAATCTGCTTCCGTCTAGCGGACCCACAGATCGGCCATCAACTGTCAGAGTGTCTTCAGTGCGTTGATGTGTTTTATATCTGCGACAGGAGTTTCATCCTGTTGCTTAATAATCCTCCTGACGACCCTTCTAGACATTCTTCTGAATCTGCTCTCTCTTTTCCTCGTCTGCTCACAGTTATCCTACTCAGGCGCCTGCTAACTTTATTATTTTGTGGTGAAACACCGTGCCTGGTGATCCATCACGTTTCTAAAGCTTAATTTACGGCATTTCCTTTTTCGGTGCACCAGCTCTTTCTCGCTCGAACCAGTCCCTGCAGGGACTGGTCTTCTCAACTGCGGTCTCCTTGAAACTGTTCTGGGAGTTCGCCGCGGTGCGTGCCGAGTTCTGCCGTCTGACTCGGGAACTAACACATATATAGGCGACAAAATTCTTTGTCTCCGATTTGTATGTCCACAACTCATAGCCTTCGCCCCTCCACTATTGCCAACAGCTTCAAAGCACAGATGTTCCGCAAGTCCAAAGCAACTCCGTCGTCTTCGCCTGTTCGCCCAGTCGGTCATTCTGGCCATCCTCTTCCCCGAGCTCTGAACCCAGTCGCTAAGAGTGGCAAGGGCGCCGCCACTGTGGCTTTATCCAAGGACGCGTCCCCCGAGGCCACCAAGCCCCAGTCGCACTCCACCTTCGGCGACCGCCTAGCACATGATCATCCTGACACGGAATACTGGACCCCGTTCGACAATACTGCCTCTCGCCACTTGATCCGCTATTTCGACAGCGATGCTCTCCCAACCAACAATGCTGTGGCTTTCTTTGACGCTCTTCAACTCGCCAGGCCTCACTTCGTATGTAGCCGTCTTTGTGGTGCTTAGCCCGGTTTATTAACTCTTTTGCAGGTCAATTACCGCTCATCATTCCCTCAACCTCCTCTCGAGGTCGAACGGTTCTTATACACCGTCTACAAAGTGGCTGCCGCTGTTGAGACCAAGTTCCCGAAGCCGTTCATGGTCTCGAAAACCAATTCGCATCCAGACTTGAGCTTCTACCTCCACCTCAAACCTTCGCCCGAGGTGATGCAGGCTCTGGTACGTTGTCCTTCTCATTTTCTGCCTTCTTATAGCTAACATTTCTACTGTCTCTAGAAGGGGTATGCTAAAGGCTCGCACATCGCCCTGGATGCTTCCTTTGGAATCCCCCAGGTCGAAGTGCGCACCCCCACGCCTCCATACTGCCCGCGCGACCCGCTCGACGATGAGGACAATGAGGACAACACTCTTCCTTTGTTCACCAAAGGCAAGGGCAAGGCTGCCTCCTCTGCTCGCAAGGTAAGTCCTACTGACCACCTGCGCTTATCTGTTCTGACTTTTTCCTACTTCTCGTTTCAGCGCGCTCACAGCCCTTCCGAGAAAGAGTCCGTACCCAAGAAGTGCCAATCCAGGTGTAAGGCCAAGCCCAACGACTCCGACGCGGACTACGAGGACCGTGATGAACTCGCGGACAATGCCCAGGAGGTGGGAGCGCCGGAAGAGTCCCAGGCTATGTCCAAGGAACACGAGGAGCAGGAGGAAGAGGACGAGGAAGAGGATGAGGAGGAAGAGGAGCACTCGGCTTTGCCCAAGAAGGCCGTGAAGGGCGTGGCCGCAGGCAAGGCTAAAGCCACGCCAGTGGCTGCCTCTGCTGCCCCTGTTTCGCCACTCTTCGCGGGTCCTCGTACGTTACCATTTAACTCCTTTTTTCTGTCGCTCTAACCTTCCCCACCTGCAGCCAGCGACCCTAAACAAGTCAAGGCGATGCCAGTCGAGCAGATCGGGCATGACCTCGTCACCGAGGCCTCCAAACCACCGTTCCTCAACAAAGGCCCTCCTGCGTGTACGAATTGCATCTCCCACGGCCACAACTGCAAGCCCTGCATCACCAGTCGCACCAACCGATGCCAGTGCTGCAACGACAGGCATATGGTTTGCTCGCGCGGTCGCACCGCCCCGGAGTTGCTCACCAGCTTCGAGTGCCTCCGCCCTGTTCTCATGGTATCGCCTTCTGGTACTTTATCTTTTTCTTTGCTAGCCAACTACTAACTTCATTTTCACTAGCGCTCAACACTGCGCTGATCTCTCTTGTGACGGCTCGCCGTGAGCTGGATCTGCAGTGGATCCAGCTTACCTGTATGTCGGTGCAATATGATCAGCAGCTCCAGGAACTCATCGACATCATCCTTCAGCAGGACGACGCCTTCGACACCGAGTATGTACAGCTGTCTTACAAAGACCCCACCGACCGCGAAGTCCTTCAAGGCCTCCTCGAGCACGCGCTCCGACATACCTCTCCTGAGGAACGTCACCGAGACTGGTATGCACGACACCCTGTCACCCCCGTGGTCTACAATCCCGAGCCGTCGGTCGACAAGCCGGCCAACTCCTACACTCGCCTCGTGCCATTCGATGACCCCTGTATCAGCGACATCGACGCGCTGCCCAACTTCGGCGCTGTCAAGTCCATCCTCCAGCAGACCCCTGGCTTGGTCCCTGTTGCGCCGTCCCACCCCCTGGCGGCCCCGCTCACCCAGGAGGCTGCGCTCCGGGCATTCGCGAAGCCTTCGGCAGCAGTACCTTCCAGCAGTTCCTCGCTGGTCGCTGGTCCCTCCACTGCGCCGCTCTTCCCGAGCCCTGGCCACACACTCATCGGCCCTGCGGTTCCGCCTTTGACTTCTGCAGCGATGGAGGAGGTGGAGAACACTGGCTCATAGCTCGTCAGTTTCGTGGGGACGTTTTCTCGTTTTTTATATACTGCACTATACTCATTGTGTGGCCACCGGCCCAAAAATATGTACAACTATTTCTGCTCGTGTTTTGCTTTGCCTAATACTAGCTTCTCAAAAGCTTAGTTACGATGTCTCGTAGCTAGTAGTAGATGGTATAATTCACAAGTTGTTTGCTTTCTATTGGTGTGAACCCTTTAAGCGAATTTTCGACTTAGTCAATTTTCTTGACTTTGTGTGAATTTCCATAAGTGCCTAAGTCTCGTCTAGCAGCGATTTGGTAGTGCTAGTGACTTGTTTCCATGCTAGACATAGATACAATCCGCTCGCGCCTTATCCAAGTACTCACTCGCACCATTTTTCGGATATAATTATCCCCGAATATAGTGCTAGCACCCTGCTATTGATTCTCTTGACACTTGATCACTCGCAGCACGTCTTTATCCCGCCTTCTGATGTAGGACTCGTTTCAAGTCTTTTGGCAAAACCTTTCTTCGATTCCATCAAAATAGAAGTGTTGTGATCCACTCAACCCAAAAGGGTCAATGTCTCGCTTCGCCTTCTAGACCAGATCTGTGTGCTTCCATCATCAATATCACTGAACCACTGACTTCCCAATCAGTCTGTGGTCGAGTATCTCGCTGTTTTGTATGGTTTATCGCACTTTTCTGATCTGACGGTCGTCTTTCTAGCTCTGTTTCATCATTTCTGATGTGCTAGCAGCTCGAAATTTTCGCTTGTGTAAGATCTCCTTGTGCTTGCTGACCCGCTCGCACTGTCTAACCTCGGCCCTCTCCCCCCCACTGAATAATCAACCGTCCCTGGTTGGTTCGTTCTGTGTGAAAGGTGCTTTTATCGTCTAGCGCGTTGATAAGCCGTGAAACGGACCATGGGTGAAATAGCAAGGAATTTGCTGATTTCCACCTTAATCACGTAGCGTGCTGCTCCAAAGGATTAGCATAAGTCCTATATGGCTAATCAGGGCTTTATCCTGCATGAGGACCTTAATCAAGTCCACCTGGGATGCATCAACTGGAAAGTTCATACTGGTTGACATCCATGATTAAGGGTTTAATTGCCAAGATTAAGCATCGCTGCTTAATCAAGGCATCGCGGGGCCTACAAACAACATGGGCAATATTAATCATCCTCTCTGATGATCTGGGGCACCACTGTGGGGTCTTGATTAAACGTTCAAGTGCTTTGTTGTGCTTGATTTACAGAGGGAGCCTTGCGCAACGGGTCAGGTGATTCGGGTTTAACAGTAACTGGTTACCCCGGCTGTGGTTGAACTTCGCTTATCAACTATCCGATCATTGTTGCCATCCTGATTTGGTTACTTGAACCAGGCCAGGACAGTAACTCGCATATCTCCACAACCACTTGGCGGTTTGGGCTGATTAAGGTACTGGCCCAAAGCCAGTACCTACGTCTACCTAAAATTGAAGGTCCTGAATGGGGGACAAGAGGATAGAAGATGGGACTGTCTACACGATCGGACAAGGAGCAGTCACACCGGACACACTCCAGCATTAAGGGGTCGACACATGAGGATCCTATATATTTACCCACACGTGATTAACTACGGACGCCTTACTCATATACCAGCCAGTAGACTAATCATCGTATTGTAAGCGTAATTGTACAGTATATAAGGAGGAGGTTTTGGCATGGATAGGCACTGAACTTTCTGTCACTAAGAGCATTAGCCTTTACCGGGTATTGCTTGATAAACGACGGAGATTCGGGACTTGTCACCCAGGACTGACTTCGTTAAGAAGTTTTGTTTCGTCTGCACGAGTAACTCAATATCAATTGTTGATCGGGATCTTGGGATTGGAAACGGTTAAGAAGCTAGAGAGAGCTTATTAGGATTGAGAACACGGCACCGCACTACAGTAGCCTTGGAAGGCTTATTATCTGGGATTTGGAGAACACGGCACCTTGTTAGGATTGGGATTGTTGGCACAAGCTTCTAAAGCTTTTAAACTCGATTTGTTGGCTTAGGCACTCGTTTGGCATTGCTCAAAGAGGTCTAATACTCTAAATCAACCTTGCACTTCGGACTAGACCTCTTAAAACAGGCTTGTTCCTCGCAACCTCTGTGGATTATGTGTGCTCCTTGAACCTTCTTAAAGTGTTCAAAAGACCCGTACTCGGCGGCACAGTCTAAACCATTCAAGGGGAAAGTAGTTAGGATTTGGTTAGTAGTTGCGTGTTTGCCTTAATCAAGCAACTCGCATTCTGCTCGTTGGGTCTTGATTAAACTAGTACTGCTGTTGTAGACACCGAGCAAGCATTTCAGTGTTTTCTCATGTCTGAAAATTTTGCACCATCCGGCCCATTAGGTGCTAGCACCCAAATGTCTATAAAAGCTTTGGCACCGAAGTTATTCTGCTTCTTGTTCTCGCTTGTTGGTCTTTCTATGGCGCGTCAAACCATTCCGTCTGCTTTGGACTCCACAGGGACCACTTTCATCTCTGTGCTTGCAGCGTACGAAGGGGTCGCGAAGGTGGAACAGCTTCCCGTTGCTGTCAAGCATGCTACGCTCCAGAGGGCTATCGACCGTGCAGTTCGTAATTTTTATGCTCGCAACACCGTTTCTTTGTTCTAATCCTTTGCTAGCATGGCTTTGTACCGTTCAAGGAAAGCTTAACCCACGACAACCGTAGCGCGGTCAAGGACGGTCTGTATACTCTGCGCGACATCGTTACTACGGTAACTCGCGAGCAGAAATTCCAGGCCCCCAAGTCACACATGGCTGGAATATCGGCCATGATCACTTTCTACGAGACTCAGATCGAGGCCAACACTGTCAAGTGCGCGGATTGTGCTACCAATCGGGCTGCTAGCAAGAAGGTGCGTTATGCCCCCTTTCTGCTCGATCCTTTCTTGACCCTGAGTTGTCTCGCAGTCCGCCAAGTCCCCCGAAACCGTGCCAGACTCCGATGGCGAGAGTGCGTTAGATGGCCTTGACCTGGATCTCTCTGACTTTGAGGTATTTAGAGATCCAGTCCTTGGTTAACGCGCTCAAGTCCCTTCAGATGGATCTAGACACCGTGCTATCTGTTGCATCCGGTTCTAGCGCCACTCCTGAGTCTCGCGTTGGCTCTGGAACTGTCCCTAGCGGACTCCATTTCACCAAGACGACTCTTGTTCAGGTTGTTCTCTCTCACTCAAATTGTGGCCTTGAAGCTGAACAGATAAGAAGAATACTTGGTTGGAAAGGGAACTTGAGATTGAGCAGCGAACACTGGTTGGGTATGTTGGATTGATTGGATCGGACGGGACCCCTGGACGACATGGCTTCTTCACAACCCACAACTCACCTATTGATCTCCCTGAAATCGCACACTTGGTGTGACCCGAACAACACACAAGGACAGATTAGTCGATTTGATTGAACCCTAGGATAGGGGTTTTACATTGATATTCCATTAGTCTCTGTTACAGACCAGAAACGGATGACGATCAAAGATGTATCCGTACATGATTCCATACCTTTCAGTGAACAACCAATTGCAACCTCTTGACCTACAAAAATGCCACGCGCCCTTTGATCACCGATTGCTGGTGCTGGCCCCGCACAAACTCTCGAAAAAGAGTAGTCCGATTGGGATGCTGAGCGAGAGGGGGATATCGAAGAGCGTGTGGAGCGCATGGGCGACGGCTTGTGGGATTGAGATTGGGTGGTGCGGTGTTGTTTCTCCTTCTCCAGATCAGATTCATTAGAATTAGGATTAAGTACATACATAGCTGTAAAGGTGGGTGGGCGCAGGCGGGTTGGCCCGTCTTAGAGACGTGATTATTATAGAAGGGTCGGCAATGAGGGGGTCGGCAATGGCGGCTGAGATGAATCATCCGGGAATCTGGTTATAATTAACACTGTATTGTCGAGGACATGAACTTCATAACGAACCATTGCTGGAGGTCTGACTCGTCAAGGAGTTTAACCAGGAAGCTACATACTTATTGCCACCATCGATCGGGTGGGAAGTACAGCGCGCTCCTTGAACTAGCAACTTGTCAGTGAGATCAATAACATCGCCAGTATACGCGACCCAAAATAGCCGGAGATCCTACGCCCTTTAATTTTTCTCCACTGGCATAATGTCTGTTCTGCGGTCATTTGCCACCGCAAGTCTTTTGGCAAGGCTTCGTAAGTTCGGCGAAAACATCGAGATGACCAACGAGCTTACAGTTTATGCTGCAGTGGGTTCATCCTCCGCACAAACCGTCACTGGCACATTATTCGGTGTGGTGTACCCGAGTGTCATTGCACATACCACCGACCAGGGCATGTATGTGATCCCAGGCACGGCCGTGCCTTACCAACCACAAGTCAGTATCGTTGGAATCGACACCGGCAACAGACCACTTTTGCATACCACGACATCTACACGAGGCTGATACCGGAAGGCTCATTTGAGGTCATGACACAATTCACGGAGAGCGGTGCGCTTACTTGTTGCCCATGCATTATTGCCGTTTGAATCGAGCTGCGACTTATCCTGGCATCCTGTAGACGTGTTGGTGCAAAATACCGCCGGAATGTACTTCAGCGAGCCAATGGCGGTTGGGCCGTTCCCCGTCGTTCAGTCATGCGATTTCGACGAGGCGAACGGCGCTGCGTGTCTGGTTATGAACACCGCTCCCGGCGGAGCAGCTACCAGTGTCGTGATGGGAGGGCTAAGGGCACCGTTATTCACGTTCACCGCCACGTTGCCGACGAGGTCCACGTCCACGGCTGGGTCCGCATCTCAGACACAGACACAGCAGCCGCCTCAGACGTCGCCGCCGACATCGCACAAAGCCACAGTGCCCGTCGGCGCGATTGTTGGCGCTGTGATTGGCGGCGTCGTCCTCGTGGGTGGTGCCCTCGGTACTCTCCTCTTCTGTCGGCGGCGGCGACACAACAGCTACCAGGGCGAAAAAATCGAGCTTGACCCCGAGCTGGCGCGCGTACGGGACTTTCATCATCACCCAAAGGGACAGCGCACCTTCCTCCTCGCACTCGGGGCCGAAACCCCTCCTGTCGTCCTCCGGGCCCTCATCCGCAGATGCTAGCACAGACAACGTGACGAATACGAACACGCCTTCATCCGAGACGCCGCGGCAGCGGCTGAAGCAGATGCAATTGACCTTGCAGCAGCTGCAGCGGAAACTGAGCATCATGGCACGGAGGGACCAGTCGGACGGCGCCGACTCGCAGATAGCGGCCCAGCAGCGGCAGATAGACATGTTGGTCGAGGAGGTTGGGCGGCTGCGTGCGATGGTCGCGCGGAACGAAGGGCTGTCGGCGTATGAGAGGTAGGACTCAAGTCAAGGCAATTGCATTATATTTTGTATTCTCCCTGTGTGAAGCGCCAGAGTACGTGCTGCTCGGTCGAGTCTCCCTTTGCGAGAAGTGGTACAGTTGCTCAAGGCCAAGTAAAGACCCCAGCGAGCAAAGATCTAGTTTATCCAACTTGAATTCGAGGCAGACTAAGTCCCTAGAAGTTGCCCCCGGTATCGTCCTCCTCCGAGAAGTCGCCTTAAAAGCTTGAGGTTCAGCGGAACCCGATTACAAAGCTCATTACCGTCGTCAAGCCAAGCCCCAAGCTCTACCACAATATTAAAGCGATATTCAAGCCTGCCAGATTCTAAGTCCAGAGATGTTGGTGAATCCTTGGTGAATCACAAACTATCTTTGTACGCGTAGCGGGAAGTTTTCATTGTTCGAGAGAGTAATCGGTAGGAAAGCATCGAGGCTTTTGGTGAACACTGAGCGTGGAATCAACCAGACAGAAGACCAACTCAACAAGGGAGCAAAGGTCAAGAGCGGGACGGGAGCGGGGTCCGATCATCTTTGATCATCACCACGACGGTCGACTTCTTGTTTTCCCCAAATTCATTCGAAATGGCTGCTCCTCTGCTACCTGGCACCTGCAATACGCTCCCTTATTCTACGTAAATATGCGGATCCCAATAACTGGCAGCACGAATTTTGCTTCTGAGAGCAGTTGGGCGACTTTGATCTAGTTCTTGCACCGACTTCCGCAACCTCGTTCTGAAGTTCTTGTGAAGTTCATCTCGGAGAGCGAGATCATTTCAGATTTCAGCTACCTTGTCCTGGGCGCGCATGGGGATGAGGAGACCCATCGCTTATTACCAGATCACCTTCGCGCCCTTGATAAGCGCCCCAGCGCCTCATAGAACTGTACAGCCTCGAGTTCTGCAGCCTCCTCGCTTCCAATGACCAACGCCGACCCACCTGCTTTTGAGCCCACTAGCATCGAACTGCAGTCTGTTGCGGACAGCAAGATCGCATCAGTCAGCGTGTACCCGACGCGCGCGGAGGTCACAAGAGTCTACAAGTTCGCTGTCCACACTGGTCAAAACCAAGTCTACATCTCGGGGCTGCCGAATGTTCTCGAGCCGGAATCTCTGCGGTGCGTAGTCGCTTTGGTCTCGTTGAGGCAGAAGCCGCGTTGCTCAAGATTCCTCCGCCGGATATTTTGAGACGCTGCGACTCTGTCTCGAGGAGACTGATCCGACCGCATGATACTAATGCGATGAATAGGGTCGAGGGCCGTGGCGCGGCGACAATTCACGACGTGACGTTGTCCATGGAGGACGAACGCGTCCCCAAGTCTTCGGCCAAGCTCGAAGAGCTCCTGACCACACGGGAGGACAGGGGAGACGCGCTGGCACGCTGCGAGCAGGCCTTATCATCGCTCCGGCAGTACCTGGGCTCGCTCACCGTGCAAAATCTCCCCGTGACACAGCTCGAGTTGGTGCTCCACCAATATGAAGCGACCGGCGCGCGACTGGACGCCAGGAAGAAGGAACTGACGCGCGAACTGCAGCGCATTGACGCCGAGATCGCGGCTGAGCGCACGCAGATTGCGATCCCGCCCGAGCACAACAGGCTGCGCAACAAGGCCGCTATCGGTGTCTTCGCGCAAACGCCAGGGAACGTCGAGATCGCGCTCATTTACGGTCCGTGTGCACGGCTCAAACCCAGAACTGTTGCTAATATCCCTTCAGCCGTGCCCCACGCGAGCTGGACGGCGTTCTATGATATTCGTGTCGACATGGATACGAAGGAGTCGCCCGTTGAGCTTATCTACAAGGCCGCTATCAAACAGAATACGGGAGAGGTAAGCCTGCCGAGGAGTGCGCTTATTCCATTGGCTAACTTGTTCACAAGTCCTGGGACAATGTCCCTTTGCAGCTCGAGACCTCTACCCCGACGTTCGGACTCGGCGTCCCTAAGCTGTCCCCTTGGAATCTCGATATCTACCGACCTTTTCCGTTTGCTCCTACGGCGCCGGCGGCGCAGGTAGCTCCAACCCGTCGTTCATGGTACAATCCCGGACGCAGGTCGAGATCCAGCTCCAGCTCCAGGTCCCGCCGCTCCAGGTCCCCCCGACGGAGATCGAGAAGCCCGAGCCCCGACGCGGTGGAGATAAAACACGAAGAGACGACCGTAACGTCGACCGGAAGCGTGAACGCGACGTTCCGTGTGCCCGGCCTGGTGACGATTCCCTGCGACGGCGCCGCGCACAACTTCACCATCGTGGAGCTGCGGCCGCAGGCGGTGATGTCGTGGGTGGCCGTGCCGAAGCGCGAGGCGAAGACGCATTTGACTGTGTGTGGACGCTGTCTTTATCCGTCTTTTGTACTTGAAGGCTGACTTATCGCAGGCGCACATCACGAACGCGTCCGAGTACACGCTACTGAGCGGCACGGCGAACGTGTACGTCGACGGGAGCTTCATCGCGCGCTCCACCGTCCCCTCGGTCAGCCCGCAGGAAAGCTTCGACTGCCCGCTCGGGTGCGCTTCCTCTTCCTCTCCCGAATGCTTGCAGTCCGCTTACTTGCTCACCGCAGTCTGGACCCCTCCATCCGCATCACCTACCCGCCCATCAGCAAGCAGCTCTCGCAGTCCGGCTTCTACAAGAAGAGCGCGACACACGGCTTCACGCAGCGCATCATGGTGCACAACACCAAGAGCGTGCCCGTCGACGGGCTGCGCATCGTCGACCAGATTCCCGCGTCGCGCAACGCGCAGGTCAAGGTCAAGCTCGTACAGCCGGCGCTCCCGCTCGGCGAGGGCGACGCTGCTGGGAAGGGAGCAGCAGGGGCAGAGTCGAATGCGGGGGCGGAGACGAAGGGCAAAAAGAGCGCGAGTGTGAGTGTGAGCAAGGGCGTTGTGGCGCAGTGGGACGGCGGAGACGACACGGAGCGGCGGGTAGGCTGGGTGTGCGCCGTGCCTGCCCAGGGGAAGATTAATCTTACGCTGGAGTGGACTGTCACTGTCTCGCCCGCTGATGCGCATGTTGTGGGGCTGTAGCGAGTGCGGTTTTTTCTTTCTCTCCCAATCCTTTCCTTGAACATCATATTGATAGATGTATATACCATTCAGAACATGGTCTGCTAGTTTTTTCAAGCTTTTTTTTCTCTCTTTCTGCCCCTATCCTGTGTGGCCGTGCTGATGTGGCGGTTTCGAAACATCCGCAAAGTCAACTGTCTTTTGATCCACTCAGTCCTACTCCCAAATGTCGACTTGGCGCAGATTCTCGTGGTTCAATAACGAGCTGAAGAACTGGAATGAACCCCCCGAAAGAACCCGTCTCTGCGCACGCCATGATGCCGCCAAGGCGAGCAATCTACCAGCAATTCCATTGACATCAAGCTTCAAGTCCGTATTTTCTCATCGAGTCGCTTTCTTTCTAGGTAGCATGTTCCTTCCCATGCATTTTCTTTCAATTCGGCAGCTAATGCCTTTCACGCCATCACACATGCATCACAGCCGCGGCGGATCACAACTCAGAAGGGTTTCAGCCATAGTCGTGGTTCCGCCGTTAGAATGGCTGAAGAGGTGTGTCCGGCTTCCCCTAGTGTGGTTCTTGTCACTTTGGTACTGACGTACATCGGCAGCGCTTACCATCGCCCGCTCCAGCCTGATTCTTGCTAATGCGACCAAAATCGGGGCGGACGCCAAACGTCAACGCGGCGGGTCAGAAGTACGTTGCACGAAAATTCATTCTCTACCTTCTGCAAGTGAGCTCCAAATTCAATACTCTCAGTTGACGGAACCATCCATTTGAAATGAACGATCTCCTGCCGCGAGTTGTTCTGCATAGGTTAAGCTAATGACAAGCCAATTTTCTCAGAGAAAAATCGGAGCCACACTACGTCTTGAGGAGCAGGTCGCTGGTATTTCGAATTTTCCATCGCGGCGTCACGCACAAATGCGACTTTCGGGTCTCTATCTCGGCAGTACGGCCCTGATGCCGTGGATGGGTTCGTGATAGTAAAAGCAATACGGGCGACCATCGGAGGTTATTTCAAGACCCAACAACGAAAGGGGAGTTAAACACTGAACGCTGTACTGAACCGTGGCGCATCATCAACTCTTGTGAGTCAAGAGATTGAGTTACATATTAGGCTCATCGGATTGTGCCGGAATGGACTAGGCATGCACGTTGTAGAGGAACGGAAGACTGGGACTTCTATTTGGGGTGCGGAATACTGCATGGCTATTTATATATATCGGGTCACGTACCCGTCCACCAAAAAACAGCTGGAAAACAAAGGCGAGACGTTTGAGCTCTGTTCTAGACATCGGCCCCCAGTGCTGAAAGAAAGCTCACTTGGTAAGCGACAGGAGTCCAACTTATGGACGATCAAGAAAGCCGCCCAGAAGACCGAGACCTCGTTCGTGGTCATCGATCCGCTCCACTGGTTTCTCCAGTCCGCTGGGTGCCGCCCTCTTTTAAATGCCGTTGTCTGCGGCTCCCGTTTTCCTTCCGCCCCCCATGTCTTCCGATTCTCAGCCCGGCGCCTCCAGACGGACACTGCCCGCCCGCCTCAGGTCCATCGGTTCGATCGTGGGCCTCCATGTAAAGAAGCATGCTGGGGTTCGGATCCATTCCTCACAGTGATCGTAGAAGCTCATTCTCGTCGTAGGTAGGAATGGTCTGCGCTGTCGCCTACTTTGACCCGGGAAACTGGTGAGCAAATCTCAATCTCCAGCCAGAGAGAACGAATAACAACCCGGCGCAAGGGGTGTCGACCTACAAGCAGGATCACAATTCGGATTTCGCCTTTTGTTCGTTGTTCTCCTTGCCGGGCTTTTCGCGGCTTTCTTGCAGGCGAGTCATTGTTGCTCCAGATCAGCAAGACAAGCTAAACTTTGGAAAATAGGTACTAGCAACCAGATTGGGGTGCGTTACGGGTCTTGGTGAGCGTCAATGGTCATTTGTCCCGGGCTTCATCGATATGCCTGATTTTTCTCCAGGACTTGCCTCGCATTGTCGTGTACTCTTATACGATCGACCAAAACACCCATTGCTCTATCGATGGCTTGGGTTATACCCGCTCTATATACTATCAGAGATTGCCATTATCTCAACCGATTTGGCCGAACTCCTTGGGTAAGCCCTGCTCTGCGTTGAACTGCTCCGTCCTTGACTTTCAGTAGTTCCGCAATAGCACTGTGTCTTCTCTTTCCAAGACTAGAAATATGGCAAGGTGTTTTGATCACTGCGTTCGACGTGATCGTTCTTTTGGCGCTACGTGATCCTCTGCGGTCGACGCCAGTCAAGATGTTCGAAATTCTCGTCGGGGTCTTGGTAACTTCATCTCACCGCCGTCTCTCCTATTTATCGCTGAATGAAATGCACAGGTACTGGCCGTTTTAACATGTATGGTTATGGTTATAGCCAAAGTGAATGTCGATTGGCCCCGAGCTTTCGAAGGCTTTCTTCCTTCGAAATATATTTTCAATGGTGATGGCCTTTATACTTGTCGGTATTCGTTCCTTCCCAGCTTTTTCTTCTTCTTCTACGTCTCACTGTTCTTGAAAGCTGTAGGAATTTTGGGCGCTACTGTAATGCCCCACAGCCTATTTCTGGGCTCCGCCCTCGCCACACAAGACAGGTTGGCCATAGAAGTCCCTCCGATGGTCGTAAAGCTGGAGCCACCGAGTGATGCTTTTGATAAAGAGACAACGTCCAAGACTCTCACAAGACTTAACCGACTCATCGAGTTCTTCGTGTCACTCTTTCGTACTCCGCCGCCCAGCCAAAGCTCTACCCAGGTGAAAAGACACTCAGATCGAGAAAACAATTCTTTGGCCTTTATTCAAGCACATCTGAACCACGGAATCGTCGATATTGTTGGGAGTCTGCTTGGGTTCGCAGTCCTAATCAATTCCTTGTGCGTCTTTTCTTGGTTCAGTTGATTTATTTCCTCAGCTTCCGTTCAGGATCCTTATGCTTGCCGGCGTTGTGTTCTTTTATAACAATGATGGCCCGAAAATCGACTCGGCCAGTCTTTTCGACGCGTACGATCTCATTCATGATCGTGTCGGTGCATGTAAGTAGGCGCCGTTTTATCTGGTGCACTCTGCTAATGCGGACACTACTGGTATTAGCTGCAGCCACTCTTTTTGCGCTTGCTCTGCTAGCCTCTGGCCAAGTGCGTTTGTGTCATTTATCTTGAACATTCTCGCTGATATGAATATATGAAGAGCTCATCGATAATCGCAACAGTAGCGGGCCAAGCCGTTTCAGAAGGATTCCTCAATTGGCGTGTTTCGGTAAGTCAAAAATACTGACCACCAATTAAGAGAGAGCTGACTTCCCTAGCCTGTTGTCCGTCGACTCCTGACACGGCTCATTGCAGTTGTCCCATCCTTGGCCGTTGCAGTCGCAGTCGGCCGTCCTGGCATCGATGCCCTCCTCATTGCTTCGCAAGTCATTTTGGCCATCGTTCTCCCGTTCATTACACTCCCCTTGATTTACCTGACCTCCTCAAAAACCTACATGCGGGTACGGAGACCACAGGCAGCAGTCTCGGCGGCTGTTGAAGAAGATTCATCCGACAACATGGTCGATTACAGCAGCGGAATGGCCGCCACAATTTTGGGGTGTGCAATTTGGTTGATAATGTTGACGGCCAATGCCTATGTCATCGTAACTATGATCATAGAAGTACGGCGCTGAGGTTTATAACGTCTATGGAACGAGAACCGGAACACGAATTTAACAAAGCCTCATTTTTTGTAGACCTTCAAGAGTCAGGGATTAAGTTCAATGTTCAGGTTTGATTACAGCAGAGAATGTATGAAAATAAGTTCAATCTACGCTAGAAGCACAAGGCACATTGAATGTGTGGAGAATAAATAGAAATAACAATTTACAAGTGCGCAGACTGGAGTCAATAAAGAGCACCGTTCCACTCGCCTACGAACGCGTTGGGGGACACGACATCCTTGAAGCCACATGACGAGAAGGTTTCTAGTTCATACGACGCCGCTGGAGGAGGCTGGAAGAACAACAGCGAGTCGCCGAACAGAGGTTCCTGCTGCTGCTCGATGTCGAAGCACGTCGGAAGGAAAGTAGCCGCATCGTATCCGGCCGCGAGGAAATCGATTCCCTGCGCCGGGTACTGAAGCGCAGGTTCAGGGCTCGGTGTGAATTCGACGACAGAGCTCTTTTCGCAGGTAGGGAAGAAAGCCTCTTCGAAATGGGCGTCCCACATCCAGCCATTGGGGCCCGTGGGCGATGTGGGGAGCGAGGGAGGAGAAGAGATGAATGCAAAGAGTTCCTCGTCAGAAGAGCTCGACGAGGGAGGCGAAGGGGAGAAATGGGAATATGCGGACGAGGACGGGGAGGGCGAGGCTCCAGCACTCCACGCGTCGCTGGTGTAGTCGGAATAATCCGAACTGGGGGAGACCGGGAGAATGGGCTCGCCGAAAGCGGGGATCGAAGAGGAAGGCGCGATAGATCTCCGCTTGCGCGGCGTGGTTCCAGAAACATATTTATGAATAGCCACCATGTGTCTGTGGAGGGACGACGGATCTGACGCGCAGTATGTGCACTTCTTACAGACGTGAGGCTTCAAACCAGAGCTAAAAGAATGTTGAATGTCTGTTGTAGGCCCCAATGAGCTGAAGGAACGCACTGTTTCGAATTGAAATGTGTTTGGAGATTGGACTTCTGCAGAGACTGGTGAGTGCAGCCGGGGTGGGGGCACTTGTACATTCTGCGAAACTTCGTTATTGGCAAAGAGACAGCGCGAAGGAAAGTGACTGACTGTTTCTCGCGTTCTTCGGCAGACATATGGCGGGGCATATGCCGCCTGAGATCGGTCTGAGTCCTAAAACTCCATGGACAGGAGGATTCAGGGCACCGGACGCGCAGCGGGGGGCTGGGAGGTACTTTGCCCTGAATATAATGGCTTAGTATATGCAGGAAGGACGGACTTCAGCAACTTACATCAGCGAGTTTCTGGGAGCGGGAGGTGGAGGTGGTAGCCACACGAGGCATTGTGTTTTATCAGTCGGGGAGGGGGGGAAGTTGTTCGAGTGTGGGAGACGGGGCGCTTTGGATGCGTGGGGATCCCAGGCCAGACGGCCTCGCTTTATAGGATTGCATCGACCGTCCAATCGAGCCAAGTTTTAGCGGATTGGTAGAGGAAAAACTACCATACAAGTCCAATGTTTGCGGTGGTTTGGAAAGCGCCGGTCCATGCGTCTCTGAGCCACTCGAGAGGATTGGTTGGGCTGAAAAATGCCGTTCTAGGAAGGTGTTGGCCCGTCACGCGCGCTCGAGTGGCAACGGGAGACAAAGGCCTTGTCCGAAAATGGAGATGCTCGCTTGGACCGTTATTGTTTTGATGGCTGTGCAGGCGATTAACGACAAGAAGCAGCGGGGAGGGGGGCGGGGGGAAGGTTTTCAATGTCTAAATTATGGAATGACTGGAGCGGAAAGAGCCAAGAGCGAATAAATCAAGGCGCAAAGCGTAAGACCACCGCAGAGAAAATTCGATCCATGAGAAATCAGGACGAACTGGCCGTGCAAATTTTCAGCCGGAGAGCTTGACGCATGATATAGGTGAGGGGCGAGCACGGTTCCCAGAGACCAAGGCTTGGTCAAGACTCAAGACTCCGCTATAGCGGATTCATCCGGTGAGCTGCAGCTTGCAAGACGTTTGAGACCAGTGACGTCCCGCCATAAGCAAAGATTTTCCAAGGGCAGGTAAGCTTGAGTACAGAAGAACCCGTCACATAATACGAATTTCGCAGGGAGGTCTGGGTTGACTTTGATGAAGCAGCGCTTCCATCATTGAATTCGCAAGCACCGGGCCGGGCCCTGGGCCCAACCTTGGCCCAGAAGGTCGAATCCGCTCGGACCGGCCGGTCTCCAGAGTACTTAGACTAGGCTGAAACGAGCAGGATATATAGCGCTCACGGAGCGCCCCGTTTGATAACGTCATCGCGTCGATCATCCGTTTCTCAACGGGTCGTGGTTCTCCATAGCCTCTTGCGTCGGACTACGGGAACAGTGGAGCTCCAGAACGCGGGATTCCGTAAAGCTTGTATAAATATTCCGCGTAGTTCAGTGGTGCGACCCCCATTCAAATTTGAACCCATGCTCCCATTCCTCACTCAAACCAAAATCTACGCACTTGCGCTGCTCATCCATCTTTCGAGCAGCCCTGTCGCGTCTGGTCAAGCCTGTGGCTGCTCATCCACTATTCTCCCTGTTCACGTCGACGTGCTCCTTCCAAAGGACCCTACCGATCCATTTGGTGGACTCAAAAGCAACGCCAGCAGTCTGCGTCGTCTAAACGAAACTTACGACGTCTTTGGCGTCTTCTGTCAGCCAAAGACCGCTCAGAGTACAGGCCAGTTGAAAATTTGTTCTGGCGGGGTAGTGCTTAACTTCTTTGTAGATGTCGTACAGCTTCTGGTCCACGGATTCACGTATACCTACCAGTATTGGTCGCCTGCGACGGAGGAATTCCGAAACCAGTCATACACCGACTTTGCCTGCGACCGCGGTTTGTCGTCCTTCGCGATCGACTTGGTGGGCGTCGGGTTGAGTTCGCGACCCGCCAATGCGTCTGACGTCCAGTACGCCACCCACTCGACCGTCGCTTCGCAATTGGCCCGCCACCTCAAGACCACGTCCATTCTGCCCGGAGTTCAGCCTTTCAAAAAGGTCATCGGTATCGGGCACAGTGCAGGGTCCGCGACGTTGATTTTCGGCGCCATCACCGAAGCGGATCAATCGCCTTTCGACGGCCTCATCCTTACCGGAAACCTCATCATTGAGCCCGGCACGCTGCTTACAATTCCTGGGGTTACAAGCGCGCGGGATGATACCCCACTCAGATGGGGTGCCCTCGACCCGGATTACACCACAACGAACAATCGCAGCATCTTCTACCCCACCGATCCGACCTCCTTTTCACCTCGCATGCCTATATTCGACGCCTTCACGAAGGACGTGGGCACTGTGGCCACGTTCCCGCAGTTGAGTGTATCGTCGTTGACCGCGAACTACACCGGGCCCGTCGCGAAAGTCGTTGGCTCGGAGGACCAGGGATTTTGCACCGGAACGGACCGGTGCGACGATGTTGCGGCGTTGACTGCAACAGAGCGCGTCTTGTGGCCAGAGGCAAAGAGCTTTCAGGTTATTGTGGCCCCAGGGAGTGGACATTGTATGAATCTCGACTTTTTGGCGAACGGACCGTTCAGTACTTTTGTTGACCTCGTGAACCAGTTTGTAGCGCTTTGAATCATTGTTTCTTGTGGTGCAATAATGTCTTGTAATTCTATATCAATCGTTTGTTCTCGTTACAAAGCAACCTTTATTGAATTGCGTATCGCCAAAGATTTTTGTTATATCGAGCGAGCAGCTACTCGAATCGACTCAAGCGTACAGGCGAACATATCGAGTCGTACTCTGGGCCTGGATAGGTGCCCGGTGCCTCTGCACGCCCGGCGAGCGCGAGCAAGCGAACCTCCCGCATCTCGTCTCGTAGATTTTCCAGTACATGTATTATGATTGGGTCCTTCGGGTCCACTACTTCAGCGGGTTGTCTCAACAACTCCTGTTTCAAGTAACATTCCTCGCTCATGCGCGGACTTGGCACCAGAGGAACTCCGGTAAACGACGTCCAGGAACACAGGTATTGGCCCCCCCTTGGCAGAATTCCAGAGTAGCCGCGTGCTGGTGGGGGGAGTTTCCGCAAAGGCACCAACATTCCAACCGGTGCAGGATTCTGGAGTGTATAGACTTCGTTGGATGAGGCAATTTTAAAATATTTTGTACATTTTCGCGAGATCAGCTCTCTTGAGCTTAATTCTCAACCAATTTCCTTGGGAGTCTGCTCATTTTGTTCGCATTGGATGGCATGCAGGCTAGTAACTCGTTTCACTCTAGACTCCTTGTGCCTGGTGTGCCGCGTTCACTGCTCACCTCCCCACGCGCCACGCCCATACTCTGCGCCGACGTCGACCTCTGCTCGAAACCTCGACCTCCCAGAGTCAAGATACTTAGAGTCCGTTGGCGATGGAGAGAAACTGATTGCATCACCGGATTGATTCGGATTCAATGCCGAGATGGTCCGACACGCTTCAATATCCAGTTCCTTCCCTTCCCAAGGGGAACTCGGGATTCGAAATAAGTACATAGGGTCAAAAAGTTTTTTTCGACCCTCGGCGGACCCCCCCTCCCCCCCCCCTCCTTCCATATAGGGAAGGAGTTTCCCACCCCTAGCACCGGCCGTCGCCTCCGCTTAGGGCCGCAGCTTAGGATGCTACTGGGGGCGGGCTCGACAGGCAGTTTGACTATCTTACAGTGTAGTAGCAGCTTCCTGGCCATCTAATATACCTCTGGTGTGCTCTTCCTTACACCCCTGTACTATACTGGTCTATCACCCCCCACTTTAGCACTGGGCACCAAATTATCATAACCTAGGTGTATATTGGCAGGGAAAAATAGTGGGACTGTATATCCATGATAGTGAGTCTCAAGTTATTTTTTTTTGAACATCAGGGAAGGTGGTTGAGCCAACGGAAGGCAAAATCTATGCGTCGTAGGTGATCCGGCATTCCATATTAGGAAATTGACCTCCAAGATGGTTCGGGCATCGTACAAACCCTACCTGACATTGTCCAAACAGTAAATTGAGGGTTTTCAACCCCTTCTAACAAAAGTATCAAAAAGTTTTTTTTCAGCCTCCCCCGGGACCCCCCCCCCCCCCCCCCCTCCCCACGTACGAAATTTTAATCCCGAGTTCCCCTTGTCCCTTCCAATTCAACCTTGGTTGAGAAAACTCGTCTGATTCCATGAAAATTTAGTGGACGTCTGTGAGACCGTTGTGTTACCAATTTCATAATTTTCACTGGCGAACTCGAGTTCAACTGGTCCAAGTTGAAAATCTACTTTCATAACGAAGCCATATAGATAACAGCTGTGTCTACAAAGATGTACAAACTTTCATCTGATGGACAACGAATGCCGTGCCGAACAACCTTACAAAGCCAAACAACATATTTTCTGAATCATCAAGACTTTGGACGTGAGGCAGACCGAGCACGGTTACAATAAGTGTGCAGGTGAGATCGGTGACCCAATGAAATGGATTGACATCGTCTGCACGAGAGGTTGAACAATGTGAAAAGGCAACGTTCAATTCCGGAAGTTCTCACTACTGTACTATTTAATTCAATTCGTCGGTCACGCGTCACATGCCCCCAAATCGACGAATAATTTCGCACCTGCCACAGGTCACCGAGGCTGAGCGCGAACTTGTAAAAAAAGTCACAAAATTGCGAAAAAAAAATGCGTCCACAATCTTTTTTTTTTCTTCGCTGACGCGCCCTGATGTTGGAATGGCCGCGGCGCTCACACAGCTACCATTTCTGATGTGATCGGAGAAACTCGACTTGTCCCGCTCCCACACGCACTCGCTCGACGCTAAGCACTGTGAATCGGACTGGCAGCTCACAAACACTTCAAGTTCTATTGAAATTACTTGCTAGATACAGGAAGCTCAACCAGGAACAGGGATATCCTGGTCCTTGGTGTGGTGCTAAAACTTGTCTGGATGTCTTGGAGCAAAGCGCGAATTTGTTTTTGTGTCGCGGTCCCCGGGGGCAATCGACGAATATGAAAGCTCGTTGCTCGATGTCACGGATCACAGGGCACGCGAATTGAATTAAATAGTACAGTAAACGTACATGAATTATTGGGGATGGAGATCCCGCAGTTAAGACAAGTCCCTGGCCTTCCCTGTCCGACACGGAAGACCACCAGAGTTATCGGAGCACCATCGACCAAGGGATATGTGCTAGCGTTGGGTCCAAGTAACTTAGTCGGTCGCCGAGTCAGGTCGTTCGGCGACTGTCGACATTTCAACATTAAGAAGCCCTCTGGCCTGTTCCTAGAGCCATCTCGCCTGGAAATTAAATCAACTGCGTCAACGTCAAGGACACCAAATTCCGACGCACCAAAAGTCCCATCAATGATGCCTGGTGCGCTGATAACCCCAGATATCCCGGGCCTGTACAAGCGCCGTCGGACGGCGTTGAACATGCTTTGGACGACGCTGTTGTCTGTGAGATCCAATACCTGGTATTATAACCAACCCAATTTCTTGCTGGTTTCTCTTCATGGGCTTGAAGATGCTGGATCAAGCAGCTGGTCAAAGCGCGTATTTGCGAGCACGTAATCAGTATTGGTCATTGTCGGATATGGAGGGGTTCTTAACCGCAGGAAAGTCGGGCCTGAACCGACGATACACTGCGGGGTGTTAGGACCGCCTACACATCGCACCCGTTTTTC
Source organism: Mycena olivaceomarginata (assembly GCA_029378375.1). Lineage (NCBI taxonomy): Eukaryota > Fungi > Basidiomycota > Agaricomycetes > Agaricales > Mycenaceae > Mycena > Mycena olivaceomarginata. The sequence continues at coordinate 161,005 of JARKIC010000711.1, read as the reverse complement.
TCGGCCCTGTCCGCGCGGGCGTAGTATAAAGGGACCCGCAGTGAGTAGTCTTCCCTCATCGCAAATCAACTCGAATCGCCATGTCCCAACCCTCTGTTTTAATCGTCAGTGCCATTGTCCGGTGTTGTTAATTGGCACTAAACTCACCCCCAATACAATTAAATTTATAGGCCGGTGCCGGTCCTGCTGGGCTCATTCTCGGCATCTCCCTCCTCAAGAATGGAGTGGCTGTCCGCCTCATCGACAGGGAGTCGAAACATCGTGTTGGCTCGCGGGGTGCTGGAATTCAGGTCAGTTTTCACATAAAGAACACAAACCATTCCCGATGACGCCAGCCGTACAGCCTCGCACGCTGGAATCATATGACATTCTCGGTGTCCTCCCTGAGATCCTAAAGCGCGCCGACCCTGAACTGTGTCGTAGGCGGATGTACGAACTTCCTGGCGGGACGAAGGTCATCAAAGAACTCCCCGTGGTCGAATATGTCGAGCCCACCCCTGGAATGCCTCACGTACGCTTTTGCCCGTAGATTCGCCGATCTTTCGTATTAACATCTCGCACTTGCAGACCAACCCGGTAACCTTGGGTCAAGATCTGCACGAAGAGATACTGCACGGATATCTCGTTGAACTGGGTGGCACGGTCGAATTCGACACCGTGTTGGGCAGCTTCGACCAGCTTCCCGACCACGTCGTGGCGCAACTCGTCAAGGCCCGTCCCGACGGAACGGAGGCGACTGAAAGCGCCAAATTCGACTGGCTTGTAGGCGCGGATGGCGTCCACAGTGTCGTTCGTAAGCAGCTTGGGCTATCTTTTGTGGGAGAGACGAAAGAAGAGGACTATGTCCTAGTAGGTGATATCGATGTGGTCAACAAGAGCCTCGACCGCAAAGTCAGTATATTCATTTGTTTCACCAATGATCTGACTGACTGCGTGAAGTTTTGGCATTACTGGATTCCGCCGTCGCAGATGTAAACTGCCGCTCCATTTGCACCTTTTATGTAGTTGACCCCTTCTGTTGCAGGCTCATCCTCCGCCCTGGTGCTGGCACAAGTTGGCGCATGGCATTCACCGGGGCTCCGGAGCATTGGAAGAAAACATTGCCCACACGCGACGAGTTCGTCGAGGAGTTTTACGCCGTCACTGGGCGGCGCGACATCAAGTTCGGCGCCGCTACCTGGCTATCCAGCTTCAGGTCAATACTTTTCGTCTGGACGCGCAATTCACTGACCGCATCTCCGCAGGCCCAGTATGCGCATGGTGGACAAGTTCGGTGTCGGGCGCGTCTTTGTTGTGGGCGATGCCGCCCACTGCCACTCGCCGACAGGTATGTAATTTGCCAAATGCTGTTCCCATGCTGAATTCCGATTGTCCCTCAGGCGGACAGGGACTCAACTCCAGCGTCCAGGATTCGATAAATCTCGGCTGGAAGCTCGCACTAGTCGCAACCGGCCGCGCGCCAGCCACCCTCCTCGACAGCTACTCCACGGAGCGCCTGCCCATCATCGCTGAGATGCTCAAACTCACCACCAGCCTGTACGAGCAGACTGCTGCGACTGCAGGCACGGGCGACGTCGGAGGCTGGACGACGGCTTTTAAGCGCGGTGGGGCCCTCAGTATGCTCGGCGTGAACACGCGCGGGAGCACGATTGTGCTTGTGGACGACGAGCATGCGGCGGCGGAAGGGGGAGCGTACGCGGCGGCGGCTCCTGGCCGAGTACAGGCGGGGTATCGTGCGCCCGATGCCCCGGGACTTGTCGGTGCAGACGAGACGACAACGCGTCTTTTCGACGTCTTCGGGCCCGCGGCACACACAGTCCTGGTGTTCGGTGGAGACGCATCGGCACATGGCGCTGTCAAGCACGCACTGGCATGCTGGCCTCAAGGCACGGAGCACACGATGTTGATATCTCGCGCCGGGGAGAAAGGGGAAAGCACGGTACTGGGGAAAGTGCTGGAGGATCGTGAAGGCCATGCCCATGCCGGATATGCGAGTGATATGACGGCGGGAAGTATGACTATCGTGATTGTGCGCCCGGATGGAGTGGTCGGCGCAGTGGTCTCCCAGGCCGAGGGCATTGAGCGCTATGGCAAACTCATTTTCGGCTGAGGAGCGGTATGAATTATTTCACTGTACCAGCTTACTCGTAATCTCCTCTTATTTATGTCCTGGACCGTAGATGCGACCTGTGAATGGCTGGCATGCATTTAATATTATCTGTCGAGACAGCTGGCTATGACCGACACGATGCTTGACGGCAGCGAGTCACTGCTTCAATTTATTAGAAGACATCCGCGTCCGAAAAGGGCACCGATGTGGATGTGACTCCTCGAAATTCTGTGTTGGTTGAGTCTTAAGGTACAGTTCTGTAGTCTCTTGCACTGACTTCCCACTCGCAACCTCGTTCTGAAACAGTTCTGAGATTCTGGATCCGGACGAGTTTTTGACGAGTTTGCTCTCTTGCGCAGGCCCTCGGCAGGTTTCGGAAGCAAAGACCGGCCAAAGAGTTGGCCCCGGGATGGAAAAACGCCGAGCAAGGACCTTCCCATCCCACTGGCATTCGTCCGTCGAAATGGCTAGTGACTCTGAGTGTGGCAAGACCATAACGCGATCAAGTGATACTATTACGCGAACAATCATCGTCATCAAACACGCCTGAAAAGCCCCTATTCATGACTTGAGACGTCCCGAATACATGTACATAAATCCAGCCTCCAGAAAGGCTTCTGCAGAAAAACGTATGGAGAAGATGACACAAGATCGATAATTCCGATGGATCCGTAACCAGCGCTCTATGACCGTTATTATGGCGGTCAGTTGGCACTTTTAATATTCCCGGTATAATAACACAATTTCATTATGAAACTGAGTGCCCCTCAAAATCTTGATGGAATCCCGCTGGACTCTAAGAAAAAAATGTTCCGATATATATTTTGGAACACTCTCTATAAACTTTTCACTCCTCTCTAAACCTTCTGTTCAACTCTCTCTTAAAACTTTCTGCCCTCTCAAACTTTCTGCGAGCTGCTCTACAAAAAATGTTCCATCACTAGGGTTAGCGCAGCCGCCGGTGATCAAAGCGGCGGAAGGATCGTCTGATCCCACTCAAGAATGATCAAAGTGGTTTGGGACGGCACCCTTTTTGGCGGCGGGGCCCGGCAGTCCACCATTGATCACTGGTGGCTGTGCTAACCCTAGTGATGGAACATTTTTTTGTAGAGCAGCCCGCAGAAAGTTTGAGAGGGCAGAAAGTTTTAAGAGAGTTGAACAGAAGGTTTAGAGAGGAGTGAAAAGTTTATAGAGAGAATGTTCCAAAATATATATCGGAACATTTTTTTCTTTAGAGTCCAGCGGGATTCCATCAAGATTTTGAGGGGCACTCAGTTTCATAATGAAATCGTGTTATTATACCGGGAATATTAAAAGTGCCAACTGACCGCCATACGTTATGTCATTCACTCGCACACACAGTGCATCCGCTCAAATGAAGCACTTTTCCCAAAGACACTTTTTTTCACCTGTTTCTTTGAAAGAAAAAACCACGGCAACCGAACCAGAACCCTACAATTTCAGACAAGCAGTTTCCGAGAGAGGCTTCCTATGAATATACCCAATGCTGCAACTTTTGGCCTCGCGCAGGTTTCACCTCGACCTGTCCCGTCTTCAGATCTTGTGGCCGGAAGATTAACAAAGATATGTATGTGACTCCAGGAACCGGTGTGAACCTCCTGCCAGACTTGATCGGCATTGGGCATTTTGATCTAGAAAAGACTTGAGTCGACAGAAGCCCCAACAAGAGTCCGACACACCACAAGCTGGATACCAGGCCCGCCCGCATAGTCCACGGCAAAGACGGTGGGTGCGAGGTTCTCTGCCGTGACGAGGCGGTTCTGGTGATTTAAAGAGCACACGAGGTCAGAAATGCCTCGTAGATGTGCTCTGATCTTACCGTGGTCTCGTCGATGGAAAGCCATTTGTGCGTCGCGCGATTGTTGAACACCCACGCACCCCTGTCAACTTGGTAACGGCTCCAATGTACAAATTGATTGTGAAATATTATTTATCAAAAGACGGACAGTATACCACGCCGTAGAGTCCGTCTATGCCACTGGCGGCGACTTGAACATCCGCCTCCAAGGCACCGTCGGTGACGAGCCATTGGTTGCGGCATTGCTGATAGTCACTGGAATAACAAACTACCAGGACCAATCAGATTCACTGCTCGAAAAATACAATGAGATACTGACCTTTTCCGGAAGGCCTAGTTTCGCTGCGGAGACAGCCTGAAACATGAAACAAGCCAGGTTGAAGAATTAAATTCGCAAGATCCATGGAACTGCACTTGCCTCGTTTTTGGATGTTCCATTGGGAGTAGGAGAGGCATATGCAAGGGAAAGGGCAACGATGCTGAAGGATATGAAAAGCATTCTCAAATGATGGGGCTCCGAAGTGTCAATAAGGACGGCGAGGTGAGGGTAAGGAAGGTCATAAGTATATAGGATGGGATCTGTGACTGCTTCTTGATGTGCTGGGTGGAAATTCGAGAACCTGTCGTAAAGAGTCATTGACCAGAGGTACTACGGCGAGTTTAACTTCTCCCGCTCGCTCCCCAGTCGTCACCATACGGAGGGGGATGCTTCCAGACACGATCGCTGACCTGGCAAGTAGCTAAGCCCATGGTAAGGTTACTCTTGGACTAGAGTCCGCGGGGACCGCTTGGCACGTACTCGATCCGAAGCCTTGGCGGAAGTGTGTTCGCGTGGAAGAGCAGTAAGGGCACACCCTGTGCCATGAAGTACCTCCGACGTGGGCAATACAGGTATGAGGGCAGCGTAGGGCACAGAAAGGATACCTGAAATCGAAGGACGCGAGTTGCAGCCGCACGTTCGAGCTGATATCGAGAATGCTGACCAGTAGTCGTAATATCCCGGCGGCGACCTGATTTTACCGCATGAGTGTCGTTGACAAACGGCAAGAGAACGCAGCCCAAGGGTCGTTCGTATTATGGCTGGGAGAACACGGCGATGCACTTCGACACACCTACGCCAAAACTGCAGGCCACGATTCATTGCAATAATAAAAATACTGAGAAAGCGACAAGCGCCAGAGATCTCGCAAATTTTAAGAAGGAGATTCCTGAGAAAGAATCAGCTTCCTCCCGAAAGACAACGATCGCATACCAGAACTAACATCCCAGAATTGTTCAGGATCGGCAACCGTTCGCGTAATAGCACCGGCTGCCACTTGTCCCTCGGGACACTTGAGTCGAATTTAAAGCGAACGGTGGTCAAACTGGGGAATGTCTGCGTTGAGATGAGGCAGTCTAGGGCCGTCCAGTGAGATTCATCTTGCACGAAGGTGCGGAGTTCCGCATCCGGAAGTGAAATGCTGAATGTAATGTCAGCGAGCCGAGGAGTTCTGAGTACGCGGAGGGTCCTCAAAGCTGTGGACATCGCCCCTGGGGACGACACTGCGAAGCAGAAGACCAACAATTGATCTAGGGTGATGTCGTCCTCCCATGCTCCGAATTGCGGCCAGTCATCTGCTGAGGTGTGTGAGTATGGCGCGCCAACAGCGCAGGTAGACACGGCGTACATTTTAAATGCAGATCCAGTAGCTCGAGCGAGGTTGCGCAGAGTTGAACCCACCGACTGGCTAGGAATATGTGATCCACACTGAGGCGAAGATGGCGAAGGCGCGATAAGTTTACCAAGGGCGGCGATTTAGAGAAGAGCTCGATCAAGGGCTCGTTGGAGGCGAAATCCGAGTCAATGGAGGACACATCCAGGGTGTAAACAGCCATACGACTAGGCTCGTTCTGTGCAATGGAGCCGCTGCCAGAGGAAACCCCAGGGAGGACGAGGGCGGACAGTTTCAGGCGCTGAAGCGTCATGCCTGGATGCGGCGTAGCGAATATGGTGAAAAGAGAAGGCAGCTCGGTCACAGACAGTCCCGAAAGCTCCACTGACTCGAGTGACGGGGTATGGAGGCACAGATTCATCGCCTGTTTGAGGACTGGACTCCACTCCGATCGTTGGCCCTCTCGTATCGCGAAAGTCCGAAGACTTGAGAGGAGCCGTACGATGGGTACCAGAGTGGTGGATTGGGAAATCCAATATGTGGTGACGCTGGGGTGCCCGGCCTCGGATAGAACAAGCCCCGTTACATATCGAGCGAGACTGGGGTTCTTTTCTAGCAATTCCCCCAGGAAATCACAGCGGGTTGGGACGGATGGGTACAAAATATGCAAGGAGCCTTTAGTCCGAGTGATGTTGGCACGAGGGGAGCCAAGAAAGATGTTAGCGAAGAGGTGCACTCGACTGCGGACCAACAACTGTCTTGCCGCGGCACCGCAAGCAGCCACGGTTGTGCGGTTATCTCGACTCGCATCGACAACTGCCTCGAGAACTTCGGTGGGCAGAGTGGGCGGCATTGTGGTCTTGGGAGGTCGTGGTTTGAGCGGCTAGCCAATGTCCAGCGTGTGAAAATCGGAGCTGTCAGCCGTGATTTCCTCACTCCGGAAATTGTGTTGTTTCAGAGCCACCGGAAATGTTTCTGAGATCTGAGGTTCAAGTAACAGAATATGCTCTCCATAAACTAATCATTTCAGAGTTAGTTTCTGGCTCACTGAGATGACGAGTATCAAACCCCGTGTTTCCGTGGCTGATACCAAAGGTATCAGCGAGCGTATCAGTTGGCGGTCCGGGGCGGCCCGTACCGGCCCGGGTGATCCGGCAGTATCAGCAGCCGTATCAGTCGCTCTGATATGGAAGGTATCAGGAGAGTGACTGATACTTCCAGTCTCAGTTGGCATAAAATCGCAACCAAGACCCCCAGTCCCAGTAGCAGTTATACTGTGGTTGGAACAGAGGATATCAGCAACATTTTTGGCCTTGCCAAAACAATCAATTTGGCGGAGTGCCTTATCGTGGCATCCACACACCCTTGTGAAACCATGTTCAAGGTAGAACTCGCCACTCAGCTCGCCAATACTCGTTCTTCAGCGATTAGTGACCGTTTGTGTAGTCGTATGTGCTTCGATATTTAGTACGAGGTTGAGCTTTATTTTCTGGTCGTCCAGGGCGTTGACCTGGTTATAACTTAGCCTCTATCTTTGAGCAAATATCTTCCGCCGGAGAGAAACTGGACGTATTGGAATAGGCTCGCCCATTCAAAGGGTCACTCTCTCCAGGAAAAACCCCACGAAGCGCGATATGTAGGGTATGCTAGATCATTTGTGGCCAGTTGAGCGCGAATATCTGGAATCTATATTCGGTACAGATGAAGCGAGAAATTTCAAGTACTTTCTTAGTATTGTCAGGCTCACACAAAGCTTACAGTCTGCCTGAAAATCCGTACGCGATCAGGTCCCGTGACCGTGTATCGGTTCGGAGAGAACGGCATCGTCCGAGCCGCCCAAGAGCCGCCATCCGCGCGAACCGAATGAAGGTCTCCTTTCACCCACACCATGGCTCTACAGACTGTGGTCCATGTCTCGATGCCTTCAGCCCCCTCGGAAGCAGCCGCCTCGTACACGACCACCACTACCAACTCCGATTCCTCCGACTCCGGTTTCTCCCTCTCCTCGTCTCCGCCTCTCATCATCGCGTTTCTGGCGGTGGGGGTATTTGCAATCTCTATGGTGACGTTCTTCGGCTGGCGCAGGATGACTGCTGGGCGGGTCTGGATTGTCCCAGCTCCTACAGTTTCAATTGGAGAGACTCCGAAGCTGTGGGATATTTGGAGTCCCCGTGAACGACCGCACCGTGCAACGGAATGGCACAATATTCAGGTCTGTTACTGGGCGATAAATCTCCCTCTGCGTTCTGAACTTCGAGCAGCCCTTGGCTGCGACAGTTTGGGATGAATACCCTCCGCCTGCACCTGCAAATAATGGCCCTCCTCGACACCATAGTCTTGTTGCAGCGGCCCTCGCCCATTTGCGGTGGAGATATCGACGCCGCGGGTCCCAGGATGGTACTGCATTGGAGGAAAAATTGAACCACGACCCGCTCGTGCGGTTACAAGTCGCTGTAACGATCGCTATGCCCTGTCCAGATTATGTCGGAGATTCTTCACGGACAGAACTTGACGATGATGAACAACTGCTGGAGTATTCTATCGGTTTGTACGAGATGCCATGGGAAAAGACTCACTGATTTCGCATGTATAGTGTATGCCGCCTGTATTTTTCCGCATCTGTGCCAAAGATGGTGAAACCCAAGGAAGGCGTCACTGTGAGCTGCCAATAACGAACTGATTGTTTCAGCGGCAGCGTCTATTGAATTCGACCTGTCAGCCTCCGGTGTAAGCGACAGCTGGGACTGACTGTCGATCATCGCTTTGGGCGATTGAGCGTCAGGAGGTAGGTTTCGTCCATGTCTGGTGCAAGAGACAGCCCCGCGAACAGTACATGCAGCAGCACGCAGTCCGAACGCAACACCCCACGCTCCCTGACTTGTGCAGCATCCGTAAACCGCCGCCACCGCGCGTCGAACACGATATTGATGCGATTCTGCTGTTTCGGACATAGCTGGTTCCACTCGGGGTAGGTTATTTGTGTGTTGACGGTTTCAAATATTGCGTCGAGGACGTTCCCGACAGTGACACCGAGCCAGTTGTGTGCTTCTGCCACCCACGATTCCTGTGGGAAGATACCGCAGGTGACGCGCAACAAGGACACTGGCGGGTTTGTCGCGTGCTGGGAGAGCTCAAGTGCGGAGAGAGTCCGGTCGGGGGCCGAGACATGACGCGCTGTTCGAGGTGACTCGCGCAGATCCCAGAGCAGTGGGCAACAATGACCCAGTTCCCCGTCATGCTGAGAGTACTGCAGGAGAGGATGGAGAGTCGGGGACGACATGGTGAGATGACGACTCTGGTCTGCCCGCCTGCGCTTTATAACATGGGTGGGATCACTAGGATTGTAACAGCTCAGGATTCCAAAAACGGTCGCGGGTCCGGGGCGCAACGGGTTGGCCGCCTTCTGCCGTTGTTCTCTGCGCTTCTAATTACTTCGCTGGTTGATGGCTCAGAATGGATCGTTTTGATGGCTGAAAGCCGCCGAGTACGGGTATATTGGACTAGACGCCTCAATTGAAAGACGCCAGTGATCATCTCAACAGCACTTCAAGGCACATGCAACTTCAGGGTTCTGACTCACGCACAGCTTGATGAAGCCGCTCCCCGCTAAACGTGTCGCGTTCTCGAAGAGCGAAAGCCCTGCCAGCCCTGGACGTCCTTTGACGAGGGTCTGACGCGTAGTGACTTGGAAACTGATGAGGCAGTGTAAGGTCGCCGCCGCCGCAGTGCAGTGGTGCAACTTCATTTCAAAAAGTGTGACGCCTTTCTGTAGGGTTCACGGAACGGATATCCATTTGTGAGCACAAGGCCGCAGCTCACTGCGTCACTACGCAGGGGGCGGTTCAACTTGCAATTTCCTAAAACGGACGTCCGCCGACTCCGCGGCGCATCAACCGGAATAGCCCGGTAGGAACAATAACTGCGGGAGTCCATATGTTTTAGGCGCTTTACGCGCCTGTTTCCATGCGTTTCGATAGTTCATCACGTTCCCAGAATGGAGGTTTTTTTTCGACGGCACGTCGATAATTCATTGAAGCTCGGACAACACCACAGCAGCGCAATTTAGAACAATGCTTCATATTGACAAGCCTACAAAATCCTGTCCTTGATAAACGAAAAAGAATACATGTCACAAAAAGAAGAAAGAACGAGATCTCCATTCCCTGACAAAACAGCTACGTAGCTGTCTTGCGACGGTCAGATATCACCTCGTCGTATTCCGGTTCGGAATCCTCCGTCGCAACATTGGGACGACCCAATATGCGCCAGACCTTCGGGACTTCTGATAACAAGGCTTCATTCATCTTAGTCTGCGTGGTGGTGATTGGGTCCGGGATATGCATCACGCGTTTCACCCAGAACGCCTAAAATGGAATCAACAAAATTGACGTCAAGATTCAATAGAAATCGCGTACATGGCCGCTGTCCCAAGTATTTGGGACGATGTGCGTCTCCTGCATGATTTTTGGGGTGCTGGTCGCGATCTCGAGGTCCTTTTGAGGCGCTTGTTCAGAAGGCCGCGTCGGCACCCGAGTGCGCTGCCGGAAGCAAAGCCATACGATGACGCATGTACCCGAGAGCGCGACGATGATGGCGAGGATGAGGAGGGCGTCCACCGTAGTAGACGATAGGGATGCGGGCGAGGCTACCCCAGATTCGTGGGATGGAGCGGTGCTGGGAGTCGGGAACGTCGTGGCGCTCTGAGTCGGCGAGTGGAAGACGCGCGTCAATGGTGATCCATACGGTCCTATGGGTGGTAGAACGGTGGTCGTGAGTACGGGGGCCATTATGAGAATCCCGACAGGAATTTAAATGCAGCCATGGAGGTCGTGCTATATGTCCTTGAGCACCTGTGAATCACGATCACACCCGCAGAATAGGTCCGCCGTCTGAAATGTAGTTCTTCTTCCGTGTCTCAAACTGTGCCGAGTGGGATTAGGGGCTAAAGAGAGCAAGTTCATCAAGGGATTGTGCGTGGTGAGCCTCTTCTCAAGTCTAATAGTATCCAGCCTTTTGAGCGACCAGCGGATCGAAAAAAACATCCCAGAGTACATAGTTCCTTTCTTCAGATTCAACAGTCGTCCTGGATTTCGGAAGATTGAGAACCAGCCAGAGATAACGGGCAAAAGTAAAGCGCGACGGCCGGCCAATGCCGAGTTCTCATCAGGCGGAGTGCTTCGCTGCCGAAAGACTTTGTGAGATTTTGTTCAGTCCAATTTGGTCCGAAAATACATTTTTGGCAGTACATACATAGTCCTTTCTCGGAGTCCCTTTACATCTGAAATCTTGTGCTCCAATGGATGCCTACAACCCCACAACCTGCGCATCGGCAGGCGAAACAGTGACCGTCCACTCCAGCGTAAGATTGATCTTCCCCTGCGCAGGCACGGCGCACACCCAGCTCACCCCGCCGGTCCGTCTTGTCCCCCGCCGTCCCACTGCGCCACCACGCCCTTGCTTAAACTCACACTCGCGCTCTGTTTGCCCTTCCCCTTCGCTCCCGCCCCCGCCCCCGCATTTGACTCTGCTTCTGCTCCCTTTCCAGTGGCACCCTCGCCCTCGCCGAGCGGGAGCGCCGGCTGTATGACCTTGACCTTGACCTGCGCGTTGCGGGACACGGGAATTTGGTCGACGATGCGCAGCCCGTCGACGGGCACGCTCTTGGTGTTGTGTACCGTGATGCGCTGCGTGAAGCTGTGCGTCGCGCTCTTCTTGTAGAAGCCGGACTGCGAGAGCTGCTTGACGACGGGCGGGTAGGTGACGCGGATGGAGGGGTCCAGGCTGCATGCGGTGAACAAGTCAAATAAGTTGAGTGGACTGGAAGTGTTTCAGGAAGGAAGGGGAGGCGCACCCGAGGGGACAGTCGAAGCTTTCCTGCGGGCTGACCGGGGGGACCGTGGAGCGCGCGATGAAGCTCCCGTCGACGTAAACGTTCGCCGTGCCGCTCAGCAGCGTGTACTCGGACGCGTTCGTGATGTGCGCCTGCGAAACAGCCATCATGCACAGATTAGCTTGTGCACAAGACGGAGGAGGGATGCGGGTGCCGACGTACAGTCAGATGCGTCTTCGCCTCGCGCTTCGGCACGGCCACCCACGACATCACCGCCTGCGGCCGCAGCTCTACGATGGTGAAGTTGTGCGCGGCGCCGTCGCAGGGAATCGTCACCAGGCCGGGCACACGGAACGTCGCGTTCACGTTTTCCGGTCGACATCACGGCCGCCTCTTCGTGCTTCATTTCCACCACTTCGGGGCTGTAGCTTCTCGATCGGCTGGCCGAACGCATGTATAAGGCGGTGGGTGTCACCTCCGGCGGAATGAATGGAACTACTGGCGACATCGGGGCCCCATATCCGGTATACACAACAGGTCGGTAGATATCGAGATTCCAGGGGGGACAGTTTGGGGACGCCGAGTCCGAATGTCGGGGTAGAAGTCTCGAGCTGCAAAGGGACATTGTCCCAGGACTTGTGAACAAGTTAGCCAATGGAATAAGCGCCATACTCAGTCAACCTACCTCTCCCGTATTCTGTTTGATAGCGGCCTTGTAGATAAGCTTGACCGGCGACTCTTTCGTATCCATGTCCACCCGAATATCATAGAACGCCGTCCAACTCGCGTAAGGTACGGCTGAATGGATATTAGCAACGGTTTGAGGTGTAAGCTGCGCATACGGACCGTAAATGAGCGCAATCTCGACGTTCCCCGGCGTTTGCGCGAAGACACCGATGGCGGCCTTGCTGCGCAGCTTGTGGTCCTCGGGCGGGACCGCAACCTGCGCACGCTCAGCTGAGATCTCGGCGTCGATGCGCTGCAGTTCGCGCGTCAGTTCCTTCTTCCTGGCATCCAGTCGCGCGCCGGTCGTTTCATATTGGTGCAGCACGGACTCGAGCTGTATCACGGGGAGGTTTTGCACGGTGAGCGAGCCCAGGTATTGCCGGAGCGATGATAAGGCCTGCTCGCAGCGTGCCAGCGCGTCTCCCCTGTCCTCCCGTGTGGTCAGGAGCTCTTCGAGCTTGGCCGAAGACTTGGGGACGCGTTCGTCCTCCATCGAAAACGTCACATCGTGAATTGTCGCCGCACCACGGCCCTCGACCCTAGTCATCGCATCAGTATCGTGCGGTCCGATTAGTCTCCTCGAGGCAGAGTCGCAGCGTCTCAAGATATCCGGCGGAAAGATCTTGAGCGTTGCGGCTCCTGCCTCAAGCAACCGAAAGCCACTACGCACCGCAGAGATTCCGGCTCGAGAACATTCGGCAGCCCCGATATGTAGACTTGATTTTGACCGGTCTGGACAGCGAACTTGTAGACTCTTGTGACCTCCGCGCGTGTCGGGTACACGCTGACTGAGGTGATCTTGCTGTCCGCAACAGACCGGAGTTCGATGCTAGTGGGCTCAAAAGCAGGTGGGTCGGCGCTGGTCATTGGAAGCTACACAATAGAAATCGAGGCTGTACAGTTGTATGAGAGCGCTGAAGGTTTTTCAAGTGATCCGGGTTGCTGGGAAGCGCTGGGTCTCGTCACCCCCCACGCGTATCGAGGACAAGCTGGCTGAAAGTGATGTTTACTTCCGCGCTGAACTGGCAGAATTGCAGTTCAGTGGCAGTCAATCCGGAGCAAGTGGGTCACGGTCGACACAGGTCGCAGAAATCGAGGTCATTCAATCATTATTTCGGCTGCTTTGCAAATTGAGAGGTGGAGATCCTCGGTGTAAAGACTGGAGAAACATGAGTGGCTGTGCATTATCCTTTCTGCCTTTCGTCCGCAACCCGCAAGACAGATCAATATTTCACCGAGTGTGTTTCAACAAGGGTCTTGAGTGGCTCCTCCAGCGAATTTCGGGAACGTCGAGGTTACTTCTGACAACATCCAAGTGTACGAACACGCTGCGGCGGAAGCTTCCGTCGGGCTTTCTTGAATATCTGCTGGCTCTCCGATACACAGTATCATCCTCAAGCCCACTCCGCTGTTGTTGGCGCCCTTGAAAACTGTTCGGACGGAAGTCCCGATCTTCAAAATTCACTGCTGTTGCCTTGGATCGAGCTCGTCAAGTCCTATCCTCGTTGTCTCGCTCTCCGCTGTCTCCTCAAACTACCGTGGGCGTCAGTGCTCTTGAGGGCGGACTCCCTTGTCTTTCCCCTCATCAGCCGCCCAGCCAACTGCTGGTCAAGGTGGCTTTCTTCAAATTGACACCTTCGCATATTACAAACGCGCTGCGGCCTGCTTGGACGGGCTCCTTCCCCCCTCCGATTCACCGCGTTCCGACGGGTGTATATCCTTGTCAGGTCTATCGAATCTACTCTTCAAGTTGTTGCCGCAAAGATTCGTGGTAAGTCTCCGTCTCTTTCGGTCGCAAGTCTCCTCTTCATCGTGAATTTGCGTGGCTTTTGGGACTCGCGGGCTTCGTTGTCTTCAAGCGAGTACTATTCCTTGGACTTATTTTCGGAAGGCAGCTGCAGCTCCGGATCCCTCTGGCTATATACATCAATACCTTAGTTCCGCCTAGTCAGGGCTGGCTTGCAAGCACCTTCGACGGCTTTCCGCGTAAACCCGCTGTTACGCCCACTCGGCTTCCCGGAAATACCGCTCGTCCGTAAACATGGGGAAATGCGTCCTCCGAGTTGCTCCGTCTTTTCCTTCTTCTCTGGAATTTGAGACTGGGCTTGCCTGACCAGGCTCTCGAATCCGGAAACATTAATCTGGCTACCAAGAAGCACGAAGACCCAGACATCACGTATCGAGTACTTGCGGTGTTCATGCGTCCATGCCGTATCTAGACATTCTGGCCGCTGTGCTTCTCAACTGGACGACCTCGCTAAAAGTCCAGCAGTGCACCTGGGCCAGCCTGGATTTGACAGCGGCTGTCGTCCTGGCTGTCGTCGCAACCCTTTCGATCTTCCTCAACTTTTTCGAACCTTCATAGCTCGTCGTTCCGGTCTTCTTTGCTGTTCCCTCTTGTGCTGTTTTGATTCTATAGCGCGAGCAATCGGGCGTACCCGGTATCCCGCCTATGGTGTTGCGCCAAGACCAAAAAAAAAAGTTTTTCTTTCAAAAGAAAATACCAAAACAGAGAGAGAAAGCGGGGACATTTAATCCCTTCCACTATATATATTTTTCCTGAGTTTCCTGTACCGTTCGTTGGCCCGTATTGTAAAGACAGAAAACAATACCAATTCAGGCATAAATAGGCCCATGTGATACTCGGCACCTCTTCCCCAGACTCGCGTTCCCCAAACTTTTCGCACAGCGTGGAACGGCCCTCTGAGAGATGGAGGAACAATCACAGTACTTCTACAGCTCGCCAACATCTCCTGGCGAGCCCCGGGAGTTTACCCCGCGCCAAGCAATGGCCTCCTTTGAGAACCTTGTCGCGCTCGCAAACTACCAGGAGCGCCTCAAAGGCGCCCGCAAGATCGTTTGGCGCGATCGCGGCCAGCCTGTAGTCGAGCTTCCGACGCTTCTAGACTGTCTGGAGCACGCAGGGACGGGTGCATTAAGTGCGCGGACTCCCCTTTGGTTTCTTTGCGTTTTTTCACCCCCGGACAGGAGCAGCTACACTTGCATTCAACATCCGGGCGTCCTTAAACTTGGTTCTGGCTCTCATACGAATACACAAGGTGCCTAGGTCTGTGGCGAGGCGCTCGACGGTGATTGACGCCTGGCCTGATCATACACTACTTCAGGGAGAAACGCCTTACTTTTAATCCGAAATGCAATCTTTGGAACCGACTCGCTGCGGTTTGCAGCCATGCTGGGTAGCTGCGTCCTCCTTCCGAGTCTTGTGCAGAGGCTGAGTTCAATCTCGCAGGAACGTTTGCGGCGGTGTATAAATTCTTGATCAATGCCTTGCCGATTCTCATCCCCGCCATTAATCCCCGTCCCCGCACCCTGGCGTCCCCGTTCGACGACGACGACGAAGATGAGGAGCTGGAGCTGCCTAGGACCGTATCCTACCCCGCTTCCGGTCCCGCAACCCCTCTCCACCGCCGGCGCGAAGCCCGGCTGTCCCTGAGCGCCCACGCACACATGGCCCTCGGTGAGGTCTTTCCTCATCTTCTTTACAATTCTGGCTGCACTGTCGTTTTGGCCTAGTCCGCAAGCGCACGCGTCGGTGGCATAGTGGACTTGCGGGCGGAATTGCAGGGGCTCTCGCCATCCTATGGGAGAAGCGGAGCCGCCGCGCTGGTCATCGCAGCAGCAGATGTTTGTCCGGTGCGTCGGACAAAGTTTTTATCACTCGCAGGCTCATCTCTCCGCAGCGGCCTGCAGGGCACGTACAATTCGTACTCGGACAAGTATGGTATCCACGTGCCCTACGGCGCCGTTATGGTCTTCGCCGTCGCGTGCGGGCAGATCATGTACGCGTACACGATGCGCCCCGACACGCTGCCGCGGAGCTACATCAACTGGATCCAAGACGCGAGCCACCTCTCCACCGAAGCCATCAGCATGAACCACACCGCCGTCCGCGAGCACCGCATCGACCTTCATGCGCTCGACACGATCATCGCGCGCGGGGACGCCAGCCGCACCAACGCCGCCGCGCTCGAGGCGCTGCGCGCCAACGCGCTCAACGGCGGCCCGATCCCGCACTACAGCCCGTGCGCGGTGCTGCACCCGCGCCTGACGAGCTGCTGGAGCGTGCCGATCGACCGCTTCGTCGACGTGTTCAAGTGGATGCTCCCGATCTACTCAGCGCTGCACTTCCTCCCGCCGATCCTGCTGCGCTGGCGGCAGTTCCGCGCGGACCCCGGGCGCGTGCTCGTGCGCTCCGGGCTCGGCAGCGTGCGCAGCTCGGCGTTCCTCGGCGTGTTCGTCATCATCTACCAGGGTGCGTCTTTCGTCTCCTCTTGTTCACCAGAATGCTAATGCTATCTGCCCGCAGGCGCGAACTGCTTCAAGCACCAAACCTACGAGCGCATCATGGCCTCGCCCTTCTGGCGCAAGCTCCTCCCCGCGCCGCTCGTCGACCTGCTCATCTCCAAGGGCTCCTTCTGGGTCCCTGGCTTCCTCGCGGGGCTCGCGCTGCTCATCGAGGAGGAGCGCCGCCGCGCGGAGCTCGCGATGTACGTCTTGCCGAAGAGCCTTGAGAGCGCGTGGGTCGCCGCGCGCGGGCGGGGCTGGTCTTCCGCACCGGGAATTGGGGCGAGAGCGCGTTGACGGGGCTGGCGATGGGGATGGTTATGGTGCGTTGTGTCGTTCTTTGTTCTGGCTGTGTTCGTGCGTTTTACTCATTGGTTTTGTTCGCGCGCAGAGCACTTACCAGAATTCTCCGGAGCACCTATCGGGCCTAGTGAGGAAGATTCTGTATCAGTTCATGGGGCCGAACTAGATGTGGAGCGCGGGCTAGATCAGATCCGTGTCGGTGTCGGTGTCGGTGTCGGGGAGGCGGGAACGGAAAGAAGAATACGAAGGAAGAAGTAGGTCCCGTGTAGTGTATATCAATTCCACGAGCTTCCTTCTACTGAGCCCAGCAAAGTAAAGATCGCCGGCGACGAAGTATGCGATGTGGAGACTGAGGGGAGGTTCTCTGTTGTGCTCATATCCTCGTACTGCCCACTAGGTCCAGATTCGGATTCAGGTCTTCCAGGATGTCGACAGCGAGCGGGATTCTGGTGCGTATACATGATTTGCTTTCGTTCATTGATTCACTCGCCCTTCAGGCTTTGTGCACAGCTTCGAAGGATCAGTGTCCGGCGCTTAGCGAGGATCTCTTTGACCGGCAACCTCAAGACTCAGAGACACACCCCAAGCACGTATGTATGCCAGCACTCGACCACATTGCCCATACCCCAACCATCGTTAGCGCCACCAGACACGTATCCCTTCCTCGCGCGTGGGTACCAGATCTGTTGGGCCACAAAACGCGGTTCGCCCTGGCGCCAAAGTATTGACGACACAGCCTGCGTCACTTCCTACTGGTCTCTGGTTTCGCCTCCAGCACAGTGCCAGCAACCGGATCACCGCAATAACCATGAATACGCGCCAGCGCCCGACGGCGTCTTCCTGGAATGGCCTCGAATTCTGCGGTGTGCTGTTAGCTCCTACTCGACCACGGCACCTGTATTCCAGCTGACTCTTGATCGCAGTTTTTCGCGGGAAGTAAGATGGTCTCTACGTGATATGCGAATAGTATCGTTGCTCTGCCTTTTCCACAGCTTGAGAAGACAATATAATACTGCTGGCAGCGGCATTCCCGAGAGTCCGACCATCCTTATAAAGAAATCAAAGTCCAGCGCTCCTGGAACAGCCTCGCATTTTGCAGCTTGGCTCGGCTTCCGATGGCCACCACTAACCTACCTGCTTTTGAGCCCACCAGCATCGAACTGCAGTCAGTTGCGGACAGCAAGATCATCACAGTCAGCTTGTACTCGACGCGCGCGGAGATTCACAAGATTGTACAAGTTCGCTGTCAAAACTGGTCAAAATCAAGTGTACATCTCGGGACTACCCAATGTCCTCGAGGCCGAATCTCTCCGGTGAGTACTGGCGTTGATCCCCTTGTGCCAGATAGTAATGCGATGGCTAGGGTCGAGGGCCGCGGCGCGGCGACCATTCACGACGTGACGTTGTCCATGGAGGACGAGCATGTCCCAAAGTCCTCGCCCAAGCTCGAAGAACTCTTGAGCACCCGGGAGGACAGGGCAGACGCACTAGGCACGTTGCGAGCAGGCCTTGTCGTCGCTCCGGCAGTATTTAGGGCTCGCTCACCGTGAAGAACCTCGCAGTGGCACAGCTCGAGTCGGTTCTCGAGCAATATGAGGCTACTGGCGCGCGCTTGGACGCGAGGAAGAAGGGGCTTGGCGCGCGAGCTGCAGCACATCGACGCTGACATCGCGGCTGAGCGCGCGCTCGTCGCGATCCCGCCTGAGCACAACAAGCTGCGCAACAAGGCCGCCTATCGGTGTCTTCGCACAAACGCCAGGGGAACAGTCGAGATCGCGCTCATTTATGGTCCGTAGTGCACGGCTCAAAGCCCAGAACTGTTGCTAATATCTATCCAGTCCGTGCCTCACGCGAGTTGGACGGCGTTGTATGATATTCGTGTCGACATGGATACGAAAGAGTCGCCGGTTAAGCTTATCTACAAA
Source organism: Mycena olivaceomarginata (assembly GCA_029378375.1). Taxonomy (NCBI): domain Eukaryota; kingdom Fungi; phylum Basidiomycota; class Agaricomycetes; order Agaricales; family Mycenaceae; genus Mycena; species Mycena olivaceomarginata. The sequence goes on along the minus strand of JARKIC010000711.1, from coordinate 142,335 downwards.
GCCGCTATCAGACAGAATACGGGAGAGGTAAGCCTGCCGAGTAGTGTGCTTATTCCATTGGCTAACCTGTTCCTACGAGTCCTGGGACAATGTCCCTTTACAGCTCGAGACCTCTACCCCGACATTCGGACTCGGCGTCCCTAAGCTGTCCCCGTGGAATGTCGATATTTATCAGCCTCCTTCGGGTCCAACTCCCGCGAGAGTGAGGGCGGTGGCGGGTGACGGATCAAACGCGTCCTTCATGGCGCACGCCTCCTTCATGGCACACGCCTATCCCTGGGCAAATCGAAGATTTTCGAGACGAGTCAAGATCCAGGAGCCCCCCACATGCCTCGTATTTTTCCTGCAGACGAGGAGGAGGATATGGGACATGAAGAGGCAGCTGTGACGTCCAGCGGAAATGTGAACGCGACGTTCCGTGTCCCGGGCCTAGTGACGATTCCCTGCGACGGCGCCGCACACAATTTCACCATCGTGGAGCTACGCCCGAAAGCTACAATGTCGTGGGTGGCCGTGCCAAAGGGCGAAGCGAGAGCACATCTGACCGTACGCTGGGCACCGCCTTCATCCTCCTTGTGCGCGGGCTGACGTTTGACTTTTCGCAGGCGTATATCACCAACGCTTCCGACTACACGCTGCTGAGCGGCACGGCGAACGTTTACGTCGATAGGAGCTTTCATCGCGCGCTCAGTAGTTCCCAGAGTCAGCTCTCAGGAAAGCTTCAGCTGCCCTCTCGGGTCCGTTCTCCTCGTCTCGCAAAATGCTTTCAGTCCACTGACCTTCCTCTCTGCAGCTTGGACCCCTCTATCCGAATCATCTACCCAGCCACAATCAAGAAGCTCTCGCAGTCCGGCTTTTATAAGAAGAGCGCGACACGCAGTTTCACGCAGCGCATCACGGTGCACAACACCAAGGGCGTGTCCATCGACGGGCTCCGCATCGTTGACCAGATCCCGGCCTTCCCGCAACGCACAGGTCAAGGTCAAGCTCGTGCAGCCTGCGCTTCCGCTCAGCGAGGGGGAGGCGCGAAGGGAGCAGAGTCGAGCGCGGGGCCAAAGGTCAAAGGCGCAAGTGTGGTTGTGAGCAAGGGGGTGGTGGCGCAGTGGGACGGCGGGGACGAGACGGACCGGCGGGTGAGCTGGGTGTGCACCGTCCCTGCACAGGGGAAGATTAATCTCACACTGGAGTGGACGCTCACCGTTTCGCCTGCCGATGCGCGGGTTATAGAATTGTAGGCGTCGCAGGAGCATAGGAGTAGATTCACTTGTTTTCCGAGTGTCGAAGGACTTTCTTACGGCTTCCAGGTCTTCAAGGAGTGACTGTACTGCATCTACGAAAACATCTAGCAGAGCGACTTGAGACAAGCCAAACGAAATGGAAATTGAAGAGCCGAGGTGAAAGCGAGTTACTGGAAGTTAGAAATACTCTACCACATTTTTCCACCTCCAAAAAAGAAAAAATCGCTGATTTGAGGGTCTGACCAGGGAGACTAGAAATACTCCGGAATATGAATTGATATTTTCTGACTTGCTGGCGTCGTGGTGCGTGTTGGGTCCAAGAGTCGATGTCAAATGCATTATGATGGCTTGCCATCTCCCTTTCAAATTCCGGAACAATCCCCCCTTCCTTGACCCAGCGAGTCGGGGAAAAAAACTGGAGAGCATCGGACTTCAAGATTGTCGGTGCGGGATGTGGAGTCAAAATCAACGCGTGAGGGCGCGGGAGTTGAATAACGACCTTTAATTTGTGGCTACAAACGCGGATCGAATGATCCCCGGACTGTCAGAACAAAAGATAAACGAGCGAACTAAACCCTATTACTAAACCAAACTAAAAAAAATATGTAATATGTATCGTAAATAGGTGCTTATATTATTTACTTCACATTATATGACCATTGCCAATGCTTGGGACTCCATGGGCCATTCCCACGCAAAACCTTCCTCATCCCCATCACTCGCTCCCAGGGGAGAAACGACACCTGTGGACCCACAAGGCCCCGCAACGGTCCGTACCGATTGAAAGCAGCTCAAGCGATATGCAATGAATAATCCTGGTCTTGTCCGGAGGCCTTGGGCATGTTGGGAGAGAAACAGAACACCCAGGAAGTACACAGTGCGGGATTCGTAGGATGTGCGGCATCCATCCGATGGCGGTGTCAATCTGACGGTTTCGGATTTATTGAAAACCTGGGGTCCCTGCATCCTGGGCTGGTGAAACGACTACGCAATGTTAGCTCAAAGCCTGGGGAAGCGGAAAGAAAAACCTACATGGACCCGCGATTCTTGGGTATACCCATTCCTGCTCGCCATGAATTTGGAAAAAAATGTTACTGCATTTATCCCTGGTTTTAGGATCGAGATTGTCGTAGCCGACCTTCATAGCAGAATCTGCAAAAGTGCGGGATAAAGTTGATAGGAAGACGCACGATCGTGAGCCCAAAGCCCAGAGATCCCGCAGATGGCCAGTGTTCCTGTTATATGTTATGTTGGTAGTTATATCTGCCTCGGGCTTTCTTAAGGCCTTGACGACGACCTAGAGAGTAAATTATTGCGATTGAGGAGCTACGAACCCGTCAATAGTTATGGTACCTTGGTAAATTCGCGGGAGAAGGCGGTTTCATCTGCAACCTGAAGGGATTGAGCACTTCGAAGCCAGCCGCGTCTATCAATGCTCACTTGAATGTTGACCAAGAGCAGCAGGTAAGGCATGTCGGAGCAAGCAAGTCGCCAAGGTAGAGAGGATTTTTAGCGCTAGGAAAGCATCCTCTCCATATTAAGTATTGGCCGACATTAGGTACAATCAGCAAGACAATCAGCTAATCGCGGCTGTCGCAGCAACTCAAAGGGGCAATGAATCCAACAGGGTACGAGTCGCTTTTCCTTTAACGATTTCAAGGTCATGTGCGGCCGCACAAGAGGAAGTGCACAAATCCCGGACTCCGCTTTTTTCGGTGTCGCGAGCGAAGTCCAAGGCTCAGCGAACTTGAACAGAAGGGCCCAGCCAGCTTAGTTCCTCCAGGAGTTTTTGATTTTGAGCAAAGCGAGGTCGCGAAGGGCGGAGGGGAGGGTACGGGTCGAGGAACACCACCTGTCTAACGTGGTCCACAGGAAGAGAAGACATGAATGGATGGGTTGCGGGCGTAAATCATCAGCCTCAGAAAGAAATTCGCTGGGTCAAAAGGCATCCCGCCAGCGCGTCCGTAGCATGAGGGGGAGGTATACCGTATTCAGGTTCGAATAATATCATGCGACCACGGCCCAGGACGCGGCTCATCCAAAAGCCTAGCCGGATCTTGGAGGTAGGTAGGTAGGCAGGTAGCATTACACGGCACGTCCCGCTCAGGAACGAGAATATCGGGATTCCGTACCGCGCAATTTGACGCCCAGTGTGGACGACGAAATTGAATTCACGTCTCCACGACGTCAAGGTTAGTCTGAGATGTGGGGTTGATGGAAAAAAAAAAAAAAAACCTAGGCAGAAAGCTGGGCAGCAAGCTGAAATTCTTGGCTGAGACTGGCAGTAGGAAGGAGTAAAAGAGGCCTGCACAGCCACTCAGAAGTTAAGTACTTATCAAAGACTGGAGGGTCACCGTTTCCCCTGCCAATGCGCGGGTTCATAGAATATTTATGTACAGATCTTTAAAAAGATTTGCAAGAGCTTAGTGTTAGTACTTCATCTACAACAGAGCATTCAATAAGTAACAAGATAAATACCGCCGATATGAAGGTCCAAATAAAAACATGCCCGAGTATCGCGAAACCCACACCGTATCACACGCACGGGCGAGCCCGATGATAATAACGAAAGACAGTGAACGAATGGAAAAGCACGTGAACAGCGGGACAAAGAGCGGATTAGCACGCGTCCTTGAGCTTGTTTTTCGGGATTGGCTGGTGGTAGTCATCCTCCCAGGTCGTCAATAGCGGGTTCGTGTACGCCTCAATATACCTGGAAATACGGCATCAGGAGAGGGGCACACAGAAAGCAAGGAAGGGGATAGACAACGCACGTATTGATGTACGCAGAGGTCGGTTTCTCGGGCGTGTCGCACCCGATGTTAATCTTGTCCGGATGCTGGTACACGCGCACCCAGTCGATGCGCATTATCGACGGGAACACCAAGTGCTCAAAGTCCACGAACCCGAACGCGTGCGAGATGCCCAGGTTCGCGATGATATACTGTGCAGGTGTCTAGTCAGCACGCGACCAGGAGCGAAAAAGAATTGGTGCGGACCATCGGCTCGTCGGTTATGGGGCGTGCAGCGATGCCCGTGTCAAGGTCTGCACCAACGCCGTCGGCCTTGAGCGTCCAGCTCACCTTGTTGTCGGTGATCCAGGTGATGTACTGGGGGGATAATTCTTAGGCATCGGAGGTGGCGAGAGTGCGCAGGGAGACATACCGCGTCGCCATACCCAGGTACATACTCGAAGCCCTGCACGGCGTAGCACTGGTCAAGGAGCTGGTAGCATCCCTGGTCTGCAAACCGAATAACTATGACGCGCAATGAAGGATAGAAGGGATTTGGAACGCACTCGTCGTGGAGACGACAGAAGTCGCCTGCTGGAACACCCCGCCCGAGAACGAGTTCTGGTGCGACAGAGATGAGTCCGCGATGAACATGTTGTCGGTCGAGTTGTTCCAGTCGTACGCTTTATTGAAGGGCGCCCACTGGGCTGACTGCGACACCTGCCCGACATGTGCACCATCTGGGCCGCCGATCTAAGTCAAGATAGGTGAGCGCGTGCGGGGCGGAATGGAATGGGATGCAATGGCACCTGCGCCTCTAAGCAAACGAAGATCATCAGTTGCGCGAAGATTACAGCGCGGAGAGCACCCACCCAATATGTCGATTTCAGGCGCAGACCGCCCGACGTAGGTCCCGTCAGAGTGAATGGGGCCGGGGTGCGACTCGCCGGGACATGTACAGCGCGAGAGACGCTGTCCAGGGAGGAACGACAGCTCGCCAAACGTCGTCTCGCCGTTGTCATCGCCGCTGTGCAGCGCTGCTGGTGGGCCCCCGTTGAGGGTTTGATTCGGCATGGTAGCCGACGTCGCATGCGTCGTAGACGTACGGCCACATGCCGTCAAGCGACGCGCCGTAGCCTGCGCGGCCGAGATTGCCCCTGGAAGGACTACCGTTAGCATTCGTATTGTGAGGTAGGGAAGCGCGACTCAGCATCGTCCACACGGCCGGCCACAACCCAAATACGTTATTCATTCCGGGAAGCATCACGTTCGCCACAATCAATCCGCCAGTGAAGCAGAACTTGAAAAATGATTATGAGCGCTTTAGCTGGGGATGCGTGGGGGTAAACGTACCTTGTTCCACGTAGACAACATCCCACCCTTGTACGAGAGGTTGTGGTTCGTCGACGGGTCGTCGACCTTCGAGAGGTTGAGCTCGAGAGCTCCCCCTTTAGTGTAAACCGCGCTTGGATCTAAAGAACCCTTAGGTCCCTCGCAATACAGGAGGGAGGGTAATAAATGGGACGCACCATACCTAGAAACCTTCAGCCTCCGATGCACGAGATAATAAATGGGACGTACCACTCCAGATTGCCTGGTCGATGATTGAGTTGGTTACGCTGAGGGTCTACATAGAGAAGGCGCACCAGTTTGCCTGGTTCGTGAGTTAGATCACGGGTGGGCTCATGAAAATAAATTCGTACCAGTAATGCAGGTCTACTGCCTCCCTAGGACGCCAGGGGCAAGGTCGGGAAGTGCGAGACTGGGGTATAAAAATCATACATACCAATACGGATCGTCGCCCGGGTAGAAACTGCGCCCGTCCATCTCGAACTCGTCGCTGAAGACGAGCTGCAGCGTCTGCGACGGGTCGTGGTATGCGTGGATGTTGAGCACATCCTATGTCACATGAGAAAGATGCAGATCATCCAAAAACGTGCGCGCACTTTGGGAGTGTCAAGGTCAATGAGCCCCCAGTTCCCCATTTTGGGCATCTGTCCTGTTGAGTTGACGTGCAGGACGCTGAACGTCACCGGATTCATGAAATGGTGGGCGACGGGGTAGCCGAGGCTGCGGAGGAAAGTTAGCAGCTACTCCGGGATTCCATCAGGGAATCGGTCCAAAGAAGAGGTACGTACAAAAGCCCGACAATACACAGGCACAGTAGGACGATGCATCCAACGTTCTGAAGACCCCGACCGGTCAAGATGTTGTGCGTATTATGGTCGTCGCGTGGGTCGTGCAGCGCATCGTCCGCTTCTGCATGTGAGATATCCAATCCCCACTCCGTGGGGTCAGGCGCGAGATGAAACTACCCGTGGCCATCATCAACAGAGCCGAACATAAACACTTAGTAAAATGCGCGAACCTTCTCGGATATCGACGGGTTGAGTGATGAGGGGCGATCCCTACCGGGCAATGCGTATCGGCTGTCCTCTGAAGCGGCATAGCTCCCCCGCGGACTAGGTCGAGCGGCAAATGGCGCTCGATTGACTAGAGCCAGAAGACTTTGAAGAAGGAGATCCCTGACGCCTGCGGGCCTGAGGGAAGTCCCGCCGGGGCACGGGAGCCCAAGAGGTCCGGGGTGGACGAGTTCTGCACGGGTGCGTACACACCGGGAGAATTCGACATGATCAAGCCAAAGAATCAAAACAAAAAAAAATGAGGAGAAGGGTGAGGGGAGAAGGAGAAGAAAGTGAATTGCAGTCTCCGGGATGTGCGACAGGCAGGTGCATCTCGGTGATTTTCGTCAACTGTCCCGGGCGGAGATTTTTGCCCGCTCATGAATCTGTATTGTGATACCGCTGCATTAAACTCCGGTACCGAGCTGATTTATCCCGAAGCTATCTGAGCGCGATGATCTCCCGTTCTTTTTGAGACAGTGTGAGAACCGCTGAAGTCTGAGCGATTCAAGGGCCTTGAACTTCAGCATCAGCGGGGCTCGGAGCTCGGTGAAAAGTTGCGAGTGCGGATCTTCAGGTGTAAAGGGCCGTAAGCCATCCAATTCCACGCTTCCGAGTGTACAGTTGAGAGTTTGGGACGACGGCCCAGAAGATTCAGATATGATAGCTGGTCCGTGGTCCCCGAGCCCTAGTTATCATGGCTAGCATATGACCAAGAGACGAGCTTGGGTGGTATTTTAGTGCGAGAGACTGAGACAGAGCGCGACATCTGGTGTCACAAGATTTGAGAGGTTGACAATGACAGGTGTGATCATGGAAAATGGGCGTCGTCGGGCAGTCGTGCAGGTTTCCTTTTTGGGAAACCACGAATAAATCGAATGGTATAAATTGGACCTCGTAAGGAATGTGTACACGCAGCAGTAAGTATGTCTTCTCTACAACAGAGCATAATAAAGTAGCGCAATAAATAGCTGAGCACAAGGTCCAGCGAATAAACACATAATGGCGAAATGCATGCAACCCAATGAGTGGACAGTCGGCGACAGCAGTACAATAACGACAGACGACAGCGGGCGGGCAGCCGGACAACCTAGAAAACAACAGCACACGACAACTAGCACTTGTCCTGGAGCTTGTTCTTGGGGATAACCTGTTTGTAGTCGTCGACCCATGTGGTGAGCAGCGGGTTCGTGTACGCCTCGATGTACGTCTCGATGTACGCCGCAGTGGGCTTCTCGGCCGTGTCGCACCCGATGTTGATCTTGTCCGGGTGCTGGTACACGCGCACCCAGTCGATGCGCATCGTCGCCGGGAAAACTAGGTTCTCAAAGTCGACGAACCCGAACGCGTGCGAGATACCCAGGTTCGCGAGGATGTACTATGCGCGCCGTCGTCAGCACGGCTCCAGGAAAGGGAAGAGCAGGGAAGGAATCGCACCATGGGCTCGTCCGTTATAGGACGCGCGGCGATCTCTGAGTCCTTGTCCGCGCCGACACCGGCGGCGTTCAGTGTCCAGGTGACTTTGTTATCTGAGATCCAGGTAATATACTGCCCAGACTTTGTGAGTCGAAGACGAGAGAATATGGGGTGGGCGACGCACCGCGTCGTTGTACCCGGGCACATACTCGAAGCCCTGCACGGCGTAGCACTGGTCGATGAGCTGGTAGCATCCCTGGTCTGCGAACAAAGTATTAATACGAGGAGACGAGACGCGCGGGGAGCGGGAGAACGCACTGGTGGTCGATACGACGGAGGTTGCTTGCTGGAACACCCCACCAGAGTACGAATTCTGGTGCGACAGCGTCGTGTCCGCGATGAAGAGGTTGTCGGTCGAATTGTCCCAGATGTACGCCGCGTTGAAGGGCGCCCACTGTGCGGACTGCGACACCTGCCCGACGTGCGCGCCGTCCGGGCCACCGATCTAAAACGCAAGCCAAAGTCAGTCAATAATCGCGAATCGCCCCGGCGCAGAGCCAGGAATAAAGAAACGTATGTACCTGCGCCTCTGAGCAAACGAAACCCATCAGTTCCGCCGTGACTCCAAGTGAGGAAGAAACGCACCGAAGATATCGATCTCAGGCGCCGAGCGGCCCACGTACGACCCGTCCGACGAGTGGATGGGGCCGGGGTGGCTCTCGCCCGGGCACGTGCAGCGCGAGAGGCGCTGCCCAGGGAGGAACGACAGCTCGCCGAAGCTCTTCTCGCCAGTCGTTCTCCCCGCTATGCAGCGCCGCCGGCGGGCCCCCGTTCAGGGTCTGATTCGGCATCGTCCCGGCGTCGCACGAGTCGTAGACATACGGCCACATGCCGTCGAGCGTCGCGCCGTAGCCGGCGCGGCCGAGATTGCCCCTGGACGACATTAGCGTTGGTATGACTATCGACGCGGGGGGGATGCGACGCACATCGTCCATACGGCCGGCCACAGCCCGAATATATTGTTGATTCCGGGCAGCATGACGTTGGTCACAATCAGGCCGCCCGTGAAGCAGAACTGGACAGATGATTATGAGCGTTTTAGGAGAGGATGCGTGTAGGTAAACGTACCTTATTCCAGGTTGTCATCATTCCGCCCATATACGAGAGGTTGTGGTTGGTCGAGGGGTCGAGGACCTTGGTGAGATTGATCTCGAAGCGCGCCATTTCGGGTGGTGATTGCCGCAGGATCTGCAAGAAACCCTCACTCAGCCTGCATCGCGATGCAGAGGGAATGACTGAGACGCACCATACCTAGAAATGATCAGCCTCCGTCGCAATGCAGGGAGTAATAAATGGGACGCACCACTCGAGATTGTTCGTCTGCCAATAATGAAGGTCCACTGCCTCCCTGAGGACAAGGGGAACAAGCTCAGGGTCCGACTCTTCCGAGGCATGGATAGAAAGACGCACCAATAGGGATCGTCACCAGGGTAGAAACTGCGCCCGTCCATCTCGAACTCGTCGCTGAAGACGAGCTGCAGCGTCTGCGACGGGTCGTGGTACGCGTGGATGTTAAGTGCATCCTATGCTACATGAGTAAAGCGCAGATCATTCGAAGGTGGGCGCGCGCACCTTGGGCGTGTCCTGGTCAATGAGCCCCCAGTTCCCGATCTTGGGCATCTGCCCGGTCGAGTTGACGTGCAGGACGCTAACCTTCACCGGGTTGGTGAAGTGGTTGGCGACGGGGTAGCCGAGGCTGTGAAAGAAATTTAGTAACTGCTCTGAGATTCCAGCGGGGAATGGGTTCCCAGCGCAACGACGTACAAAAGTCCGACAATGCACAGGCACAGCAGGACGATGCAGCCTACGTTCTGGAACCCACGGCCAGTGAAGATATTGTGCGTATTGTGGTCGCTCCGCGGGTCATGCAGCCCATCGTCTGCCTCTGCATGCGAGATATCCGAGCCCCACGCCGCGGGGTCAGGTGCGAGATGGAACTAAGTGCATATCATCATCAATATCATGGACCGAGGCACCAAGTTAGGGCGAAACACCCGCACCTTCTCGGATATCGACGGTTGGAAGGACGAGGGGCGGCTACCGCCGCGCGCCGCTGGCATAATGTAGCGGCTCTCCTCGGGCAACGAGCCAGCATCGTTTCCGCGCAGGCTCGGCGCCTGCGCCGGGCGGCGAGAGAATGAGGGTTGCGGGCTGACGCCGGCGGAGCTCGACGATAGTGTCGAGGTGAAGGAGCCCTTGCGGCTGGGGGGCTGGGGGAACCCGGATCCTAGGTTCGGAGATGAAGCGTTCTGCACAGGCGCGTAGACGCCGTGCGAATTCGCCATGATGGGATTAGGTGCGGAAAGCGGGGACAGGGCGCCGCAGGGGGTCGAAAACGGAGAGGTCGGAGGAAGATGAAGAAAGAAAGATGGGAAAATCAAGGACCATCGGGAGGCTCAAACGCGATACACGCCAAGACATGTCACGGGCTGTTCTGCCCGCATGTGGAGGCGATAATCATCTGAGATATCAGATGGGGATGATCGTCGTGGAAACACACTTACGAGTAAGTAAAAATTTAAACACCGAGAACCTGGACCTCCGACATACAGAACCCAGGATGTGCAAGACGCCGAGTTGGAAGCAGTCTGGACGTTGACAAAAAATATTGAGTGCCAGTATTGCATGCAATAGACAGAACTTCACCCACCCAATATTCGCCAAATACATTGAAACAGCTCAGATAGCGCTCCGACAAGATTCCTGGACTCAGCAGTCGGTGACTTGCAGGAGACTTTGAGCAAAGATGTCGGCGAAGTCCCGAAGAGAAGTTGCCCCTATGGGTCGCTTTGTTGCCCGGTTCCCGCTTTCTAATGCATTGTACCCGGCGAGCTCGCGTACAATGGTCGACGCCCACCCCGGAGCCTGTCGGTGGCGTATAATCCCGCGCGGAATAGCAGGGTGGGTCCACAAATCACCCAAACCCGCGCTCCCGAACAAATTCCTTGACAAATTCCGACACCATTTTCAAGGAGAAGTGCAGTTGCATGGTGGTGGTGCGCTCTTCTGCAGAGCGCAGGGCTAGCAGTATATGAACCAAGTCAAGGTGAGGATAAGAGCCAAAAGAAAGAATATGGCGATTACGGTTCCTTGACGTCAAACTCGGAGAGGTGGCACGTGCTTTTCTCAAGTTCTCTTGGAACTTTTCGCCTTGGCTTCAGATATTAATCCAGCTCTCTCAAAACTCTGTTCTCCTCGTCGAAACCTGAATCGATCTGGTATTATTTTATCTGCCGTCAACAGCCTGACGCATCTCAAGTCTCAACTTCAACAGACAAAAGCCTTTTGCAAGAGTTATCTGCCGCGAAATCAGGTCGAATACCCGTCGGTGGGTGGTTGTGGGTGTGGTTCCGTCAAGAGCCCGGACTCATCAAATCTCTACTCCGAAGACACTACCCCCAACCTTCGACCACCTCCGAGTTAGCACTTCGGTAACGGCCCAACGGGCGTCTCCAAACATCAAGTACTTACCCAAAGATGGGCTCGGAAAGATAAAGGCCTGGTTGGACAAGCGACATATGCATGCAAACAGAGCACAGCGCATCCGGCGGCGTCTCAAAATCTGGTACAAAGAAAACCCATCCCGTTACGGAAATTTCGAGAGGTTTGCAAACCTGAGAAGCTGAACATCGTCTGACCGGGAGAGTATCCACGTCCCGGAGTGGTGTTCCCAAGGCAGTGGGCAGCCGTTTCGGTGCGCTTTCGATATATATCCTGCTCGCATCTCATCATGTCTCGTCCTCGAACCAATAGGCGGCCGCCCCTTCGTGAGACGCCCCACTTTCTTCTGATTCTCGCCATTGGTCTCGGCTCAGACTAATACGAGAATTGGAACCGGTACCGACCACAGGATAAACCATCACAGAACTCGACCCAGCATCGCATGAAACATCTAAAATGGAGCCGCACACTTCATAAGAAAATGGGCAAGCAGAATTCATTTCTATTGCTGCGTGGTTTTAATGCTATTTCAAGGTCTTTTGACACCCAAGATAGAAAACACTGCTTCACTTGCGTGCTCCAGCGTGCTACACCCCTTGTTCCGATGGCGATATTTTCTTTCGGAGCCTTTCCTACGAGTGCGGCCAGCACGTTACCCTCTGTCCTCCCTTGCTCTCCATCCTGTTAAATTGCTCAAGGTATGCCTTGCCTCTCCACTTCCCGACTTATGTATGCCACATGATTGCGCGTTTAATGTAATTATTGCTTGCAACAGTTTGCTACATGCAGTACTTATATTTGCCTCGATATTCCCGCCATTGTACGGTGATCAGTGATTTACACACAATCTGCTTTCGAAACTTGAAAACTAGGGCCGGGCTATTCCAGAGGGGTGGATAGAACTTGCCGCGTTGACGACAAAGCTAGGCGGTCAGTTTGGGACTCCAGGAGCATCTTGTGGATCTGTCCAGACAACCGCTATACCCCGATATGGCAATTTTGCGAAACACAGTCGTCTTGCAAGTCATCGGTAGGTTCTACACGGGTCCACCCGCGGGGACCAGAGGTCAACCCGGACCCGGACCCGCCAATACCGTACCCGACGGACCCAGGGGCTTCAAACCCGTGCGGGTCGCCCGGGTACCTTGCGGTTTGGGAAGCGTGGGTCCACCACCAATCACGGAAATAATGCGAAAAAATGGGATTCGTGCCTTCTCCGTACAAAAATTTGTGAGCATCTCAAATCGTTTATTCATGTTCCTGGCAAAGCTTAAGCAATCAAAAGGGACAGTGATTTATTGGTCATTATCATATCGTCAATCAAACTATGGCTGGATTTCAACTGTCAGAAATTGTACCAGGAAAGCCAAAAAAAATCCTACTTCACTAGTACTTGATGAGGAGGTGTTCCCCTCCGCCTTTATTTCTGTCCCATTTTCTTGGTCTTCAGGAATCTGATCGATCCATCGAACAATTGAGGTAGTCTAATGGATGATCAGTTATTATCCAGGAGGGATGTCGTCTGAAGGGCTACACACCACATGAACAGCTCCGTTTCTCGAGAAGTTCCGACGAGTACCTTCGTTGACCTCACCCGTCACCTCATGGGTACTGATAATTCCGTCTTGGCCTCTGAGTTCTTCCAAGAGAGACTTTCGAGACATCAACCTAGGATTTGGGTCCATTTCAGGAACATTTCGATCAGGTTTTCGACGTACATGCCGCAAACGGAGATTACATAGACTATAGAACATATCAGCGAACATTTACGAAGTGAAGTTAACGTTCGGGACTCACGTTGACAACTTGGAAGAATAAATAGCATGCTATTCAAAGATTAGAGTGACGACCTTTAACAATAGCCTGACAGCCGTACAAAACGAAGGATCCTGGCATGGCGAGGAACTTTTTCGCTCATCAATAATCAAGGTATTATTCTTGGGGAAATAGTGCATACGAAGATTAGCTGCAGAAGCGCCCATAGACTGTCAGAAATTCAGACTCATCATGAGCTCGGTGATTAACAATAATAATGCTGCATGCCTTGTCATTGCCCCACGGTTGATAGCATAAAGACTCATTTTCTCCAGTACCGAGTCCGTCCTGATCGTTTGTTCAGCACAGTGTTCTGAAAGACGCAGCTGACTCTCCACCGCATGTTACCGGTTCTCGACCTTCGGAGAATATATGAGAGGATGAAGGTGATTGTCAAATCGCAAGCTAAGGCGCTGCCACTTTGAGTTGAAGACACTGGCTGCCATGGTTTTACATAAGTGCTGCATGAAAAATGAACGTTTCCGATCTTCCGCACCGCGGTAGCAAGTAGCTTTGAAAAAAAATGTTCACGAGCACTGTGATGAGGTTGTCAAGCCGTAAATAGTTATATATGATCTGAATGACGAACACTAAAATCGTTTGCCCTGCAATCGATTGATGGCAGCCATGTCTAAGACAGAAATAACATCGGCGTACCGATACCAGCAGCTACGAAAGAAATGTCAACAGGAGAAATTTGCGAACTAGATATGGATTCGGACAAAACTGCAGAATAGCCAGAAAAACCTGTCAGAGCAGATTTCAGCGAGCTAGTCCAGCGGGCGGATGAACGGGAGGCTTACTATAGGCGCAACAAATACCCAACGAGGTCTAGTTACTGATGTAGATCATTAATATTAAATGGCTCCCTTAAATGTGTGTGCGTACACATCCAAATCCGACTGGCGTAAAACCTGAATGACTGTCAGCGGCAGATAGAAAGTAAGCTAGTCGGGCCACACATTTGGGCTGTGAAAGCAACAACGAACTAACGCCCGCGCGACATCTTTGGTTACAGATAATGATGGTTGAATTTCTGCATACCACTGAGCCAAGCATCACCTTAAAGAATCAACGATTTCATAAGAACAGACGACTTGACAAGGCAGACGAATGCAGACTCACATTATCCTCGTTTCTATGTACAAAAGGAAGGGAGAACGCGGTAAGTAACTTTTCCAATCTGCAAGTTTACTGAAGCGTACATGATAACATTCTGGGCTTCATAGTTCCCGAATAATAAAATGAGATCTTTGTAGTTCTGAACCGCGTAAAGAACAATATGGTTTGTCGCCATTAGTCTGGAGATGAATAAGTTCAATGCTTGAAAAGATACAATTTTAATTTCTATACCCTAGAAAACCGACCTGAAATTTACCTGCTGTCAAAATTTTACTTTGAATTGGTGAGTTTCTTACAACCAGACGAATCCCCAGAGGATCTTTCTTCGCATATCTGTGGAAATATTGAAGAACGAGTGACTTTGCATGATGAGAATCATGAGTTGGGATCTAGCGTTTGTTTATACGGGTGGTACTGACCATCGCTGCGCCCCATAAGCTATAAAAAAAGAAAAAGAACAACGGATGAGATGTGCGATTGGGGCAAAAAAGACGTCGAACGCACGCGACATCCAAGGTATAACGCCACGAATTGGAATCCTCCCGTCATACCAAACTGCGCCTCATTCTGAGAGTCATCTGAATCCGACATGCCAGACAGCGTAGTTGATTAAGGAAGATGAGGAGAGGGGACGACAGAGGGATTAAAATGTCCCGGTTAACTACAGCGGGGCGTGTCTTTATATCCCGGTGTGCAGCTAATCGTCATCGCGTGTACATGGCAGTGTATTCATACTACTCTTTCCGCTAAAACATTCACCGGTGGGTGTGGGTTGTTCTCATGAACTGAGAAGTGAATTGTGATTTGCGAGAAAAAATAACTCGATACACTCACAAAGATCTCGAGAACCTTCACCTTCTAGTAAGGGTATATGATCTCTGAAATGGCTTGCCCCATAGTTTGTTTTTCTCGTACGTTGACAATGATGTGGAAATACCACCAGCCAGTACACTTTAACACTCTGTTCTCATCGCTTTCAACGATCTTTGAATTGAATTTCGGTTAGCTCGGCACGTACTAGTATGAATGGATGCAGCTCCACGCGTGCGGTGCCCGGTGAGAGTTTCTCGCTCGAGTGGAAGCTTTTTTGACTTTCAAAGACTCGAACTTCCATATTTGGATGTGGTAGTTTTCAGCACGACTTCTTTTTCCGGCCACGGCATATCGTTCAAGCTAAAATGGCCGAAGGCATGCGAGGTTAGAAGAAGGCTGCCCGTCGGCCAGAGTCAACTGCTTGAGTCGGGACCTAACAATACTTTAAAGTAGATCACGACGTCCTTTACGTATACTACTGGGGAACGGGAGACTTATTAGCCGACACTTGCGAGAAACGGCAGCCTCGGGTTTTACCTTTATCGTGAGCAGCATGTCTGAGGCATCGCTATTCGCTGAGCATACAGCCAAGCTACCGGATGTGATCGAGCTTTTGTACTATCGTCCCCCTAGAACTCGGACACCTAAGGAAAATATGTGAATATCATTTTATCCGCGAGGTCTAGGCTCAAGCTGAGTATCTAGATCGTCACACTGGTTGGGAGATTCAAGTTTTTCAGCACAATTTATGATGAAAAATGTCGTTTGTTTTTCAGACATTTTTCACTGAAAAAGTAGCTAAAAAACTCAAAACATTTTCACTATTTTTTGAGTTTGAGGTGAAAAATTCAAAAGGAAGCTCAAAAGAGGTGAAAAAAAAAATTGAAATTTTCACCCCTTTTTTCAGTGAAAAATGTTTGAAAAACAAACAACATTTTTCACCGTAAATTGTGCTGAAAAACTTGAATCTCCCAACCAGTGTCAGCAGTTTGTCTTTTACCCTGGTTACTTACAGTTTTTATTTTATGAGAAACAGGCAAACATTCACCAAACGGCGCCGTTCTTTCGGGTGCGGTCCAGTATCCGAGTTGTAGGTGATGGCCGGATTTGGAATTGATTCCCTCCTCTCGCCCTCATTTCTCAACCAATTTCCCTATAATTTTGTATACTTCTTCCCCTCGATCCGATCCAACTTCTTGTGTGCCACATCTAACCCTCAAAATCATCTTCAAACTACAGTTGGATGGTTTAATTCTGCGGGATCTGGGTTTATGGTTGTTTTTCAGCAACATGTCTGTAAAAGGTTCACTTACAGCTGGTAACAGTACCGAAGGCGCAGATCGAAATTTTCCGTTTTGGGCTGTTTTTGATCCCCTCCAAAGAATTGCCTGTATCTCAGCCAATTCTGCACGGATTAGGTCGAAACATAGCTAGATTTTCCAGGCTAATTCAGCCGCAATTATTGATAGAACCAGATCTGCAATAATATAATATTTTGGCTTGCTCCCAAAACACAGCTCCCTGGCCGAAATTTCCCGTGTACCGGGCTCAAACCATGTCGGATACCTCTAAATTTTCTTGAGCAGCACCATACATGCATTTGGAAGATTGTCATAGAGCGAAAAATAATTATATGTCTTGCCTAAGAGCTGTACTGTGCTTTGCGTACATTTGAACGGCAATACATGAACTGCTTTATTTCTTCGAGTTTTAAACGAGATAGGCCGTTTCAATGCAACGTCGATTGGCTCTCCAGACATTTCATTGGTAGACACCATTTCATACGGTTGAATATAATTGCATCGCGTCCTGTCGCGTCGCGGTGCGGTAACTATCAAGTTACTGTGATCACATCATTGTACACACAACGTGCCAGCAGATTCGGCCGCGTGTCTACTTCCTTCTTCTATAATGGCATCGGTGACCAAAGCCATCCCAGTCGTCGACGGTGCGAAGATTAGTTGTTGCGGATTTCTGTACCACACTAACATAGCCAATCGTCTCATGAATCAGCTCAAGAGTGTCCTAAAACAAGATTGTGGCTTGGATGGCAAGCCGCTGGCCTCCCTCAGACATAGCCTCGGGTACCATCAGGATAATGGCTGTGAATTACTATGAGTACATATGAAGTAAAGACGGCAAGATTGAACCAAAACATTGATATACAGGGGGCCGGTTTCTCCTTTCCTACCACCCCCACACCCTCCGAGTCCTACACGGGTGCTTTCTTCTCTAAACGAGTCGATCGGTGTTGGCGTGGGATGAAAGAGACAGATATAACATACTCTTCACTGGTTGTCGTCCGAGGACAGTGACATTGCTGTTTGTGACTCAATGGAGTGGAGAGAGTGTGCAGCCAAGGTGGATTGAATCGAGGCTGGGCTGGAACTCCTGGTGGGGACAGTAGTGCTGTTGGCCTTGCTTTCAGCGAGACATTGGCTCTTGCGTTCTCTGGCTGCCGCAAGGGTTCCACCATTTGCCATCCATGAAACAAAGAGAAATTGCTGGCACGTTGTGTGTACAATGATGCGGTAACTTGAGAGTTACGGTACCGCGACGCGATGCAGTTATATTCAACCGTATGACACGGTGTCAACCAATGGAACGTCTGGAGAGCCAATCGACGTTGCATTGAAACAGCCTATCTCGTTGAGAACTTGAAGAAATAAAGCAGTTCATGTATTGCCGTTCAAAATGTACGCAAAGCACAGTACAGCTCTTAGGCAAGACATATAATTATTTTTCGCTCTATGACAATCTTCCAAATGCATGTATGGTGCTGCTCAAGAAAATTTAGAGGTATCCGACATGGTTTGAGCCCGGTACACGGAAATTTCGGCCAGGGAGCTGTGTTTTGGGAGCAAGCCAAAATATTATATTATTGCGGATCTGTCTCTATCACTAATTGCGGCTGAATTAGCCTGGAAAATCCAGCTATGTTTCGACCTAATCCGTGCAGAATTGGCCGAGATACAGGCAATTCTTTGGAGGGGATCAAAAACAGCCCAAAACGGAAAATTTCGATCCGCGCCTTCGGTACTGTTACCAGCTGTAAAGGGATATGAACGAGATGGAGCCCTCCGCACCCTTCCTTATGTTGGTTTGAACTGTTTCAAACGGATTTGGCGCTGTTCAAGATTTTTTTCACTGATGCCAGCTTCATTGGGGCATTGACAATAAACCGGAGTTAGCCACATCTTCAATTTCCACCTTGCGAATCGGCAATCGAAGCGGAAAGAGCCCAAGTATCCTGGACGCCGATAGGGGCCGTTAGCGTAACAAGCTCAGGAGTTGGTGAAGCAGCCGTATCTGGATTCATGTTAGTCCCAAGACGTGGTGTGCCGAAAGCAAGTGACATTGTGCGGTGACGGCAGGGAGAATGAAAATCAGGAAAAGGGAACCAGCCATTGAGATTACCGGGTAACCGAATCGAGGTAAAGAAAGGCGGGGAAGAATAGGACAGATGGAAAATTGCCTCCGGTTGTCTTCTTTCATCGCTACAATATACGTGTATGTTGTCTCTTCCCGGAGACTGATCGTCCTGTCACAATGAGTTGATGCTATTGCCGTCTCTTCCAGCAGATTCGCCTGAAACTCATTGGGAAATGCTTGTTCATAATATTTGGAGGAGATACTAGCGGCTTTATTCTTGGTTGTTACAAACTCGAAAAGAAAACTATACCTTCTCCTTAAAGCCAGTACAATCGAAGCACCGTAGTATGCATTCCATCACTATATACTACTATATAAATCTTCTTGCCCGATTGTAGACGACCTACAATTTCTTTCCCTTTAACTCCAAACCTGTTTGCACATCCCAGACAATGCAAGCAAGAAAATCAGCCACAGCTGAACAGTGATCACGAATTGGAATGTGCCCGAAACCGGCACCTCAACAACAAGACAACAACAAGACCTGAATGCTGAGAGTTTTGAGCGGAAGAAGCTATCGAAGCCTCTGCAGGGATTCTTCAGTAGAAAGACGGATTCAAAGCAATTAACTTTACGCACCATGATCTGGATTCAAGTGCATGCTCTGATTCCTCTTCGTTTGTACTCCGATTTGGCTCATCTACAACGCGAAAATCCCCCTCATCAACTGTGCATTCATTGATGTGTATTAACAAATTTGCAGAAAGACCACTCACTATGGGCGAATGGAATGTTGATCTCGCCGTTTATATGACGAAGTGAGTACACTAGTGCCGGGTGACATCTTGGCTGTCGGGATCGAAACCTTTGACCTGGTGGAACTTTCGGAGTCCAGCGTAAACAGTCGGTTCCCAGGATTCTCCCCTGATCCCCATAGAAAACGTCAGGGAGGGAAATCCGAGGTTCACTGCATCCGCCAAATCAAGAAGTTCGTCACCCGACGAATCAAAGGACCAGTATCCCGGACAGTCAGTCGATATTGTTCCATTTTGGAAATCCTCGGGTGGCAGGAGAAATAGGAAGCCTCTGGGAGGATCTGTCGGTGTTGGGGAAATATGAATTTCATATGTAATAGTCTCCAATGCAACTTTGGGAAAATTAACGTGAGCAGGAGACCGAGTTGAGTAGAAACTCATACCATAATCCTTGAAATTGGAGGAGATTCCGAGGCGATTGAATACATGTTTTGCTTGGCTGAGCCAGGGTTGAGTATGTATGTTGTACCCCGCACCGCTGGTTCGAATCCCGTCCTGGGCCACAGCTTCATCAGAGGTAAACCTGGGAGATTGAACAGAGTTAGAGCCTGACGAGACAAATTCATAAGATTAATACCGGGTCCAATTATCCTCCATGAGCTCTCCTTCATCTCCGACAGCATTTTCCTATGGATAAAAGTAAATCTCTACATCTGGAATGGCAATCTGAACCCAATCTTGCAGCTGACCATTCGAAGGACAGAATACGACTCCACCAGGACTTGCTGTTACCAGGGTACACACCGAGCGCACCTTATGGGATAGGTTCCGAGAGCATATTTCGTGATATTGCTCCAGTGCCAAAGATTCGATGACAATGGCTTCCAAGTCCAGGGCGGCCAATGATTTGAGCCCATATTGGCACGACATCTCGTTTGACGGTGTATAATCTGAAAATGATTTCGTGCTAACACTCATGAGGTCCACCGGTGGTACAAAATCCACGCAGGATCGGCCAGTTGCACGCCGTATGAAAAATCCGCACACAGAGTAGTAGTACTGCAGGCTTTCCGATCAGAAATCAAGGCCAGGGGAATAAAAAACTCACCTGATTGCGCGATAAAGTGCGTTTGAGGTAATCCTGGGCCGCCTGCGACGGTGAGAGCTTAGAGCATCCGCTGGGTCATAAAATACACAAGTACCCTGAACTCCGTGTGCTACAACCAATCAATATACATGTGGCCAGGGAAAGTGACACACAGCCTACCGTGTAGGCAAATATATACACAGTTGCAAAATGTGAGTGCCGATACGGGTGCAAGAATTGGTGAAATGGTATCAGATCTAATCTCAACATTGATTTTAGTATCACCTATTGCAAATTGTAGAGCGCACCGTCGTGGAAGATTGTAGCGTGCATGTTCCCCCGAACTCGTTGTCCCATACACCTGAATAATATTGGGATGGCTAGGTGTAGCCTCAGCAACCTGGATGTCTCGAAAAAATGCAAAACTTGCCGAACTGCCATATATTTTGTAAATTCGGCCCGCCATTTCTAGGAGGTTAGATCGGACAGTGTTTGAAGAAGCTCGCAAGAGACAGAGGTTTTCTGCGTCGTCACCTTGATATATGGCCACCGTCACGCTCGCTTTTCGGCCCTCGATTTGGGCGGAATATACTCTTCGGACACAGCGGCGCTCATGTTCAAGGTAATTCACAACACCAGAGTCAGTGTCAACGTGCACTTCGCGCTGTAGGTCTATGTCTCCTAGCGAAATTCGTCCACACTCTAAACGACATTCAGCGTCTTTGCCAAGCCACGGCGCAGATAATTACCCGAGGGTAAAGTCGGAGCAGTGGGGTAGTTGTGGGTGATATGGGTGAAGGTCCCGCCAGTCACGGTGAAGTGGTGCGAACACGAGAAAACGCCGGAGCTGAATTAAGCGCCTATAAGCCACGATTCGATTGAGGGACTCAGCTGCTTGTACTGAAACACTCACGAAGTAAAATCAGGATCGTCTGTTCCAGATCCAGAGCCAAAGTCCTCGTCGGTACTATGGGGTTCGCCGTCCATAGCTTGTGGGGGAAGAGGAAAAGGTGTTACTAAAGGTGCCCAGATGATAGCTTTCATTTAATTTTACAGCTTCGGATACTGCAACGATCCCCGTCGGAGTTCATCTCAAGAAGATAATTCAATGCAAGTTCGTCCACCAGCATGCGAACCGGCATTGGCGCTATTCGTTTGGATTTGGATCGACTTGGTTTGGACGCGGTATGTGTCTCGGACATTGAAGGCAATCTGCTGCTGATAACGAGTTCCGGAAGGACGTAGGGAGGGAGGATATGTAGAAAATGGATCGGATAGATAGGATTGGATTGGGTGAATATGGCTGACGGGACGCCACTCGATACTTTCCGCCTCTGCTCCACTTCCTTTTTGGGATGAGCACTGCCTTCTGCCGACGGCACGTCGAACTTCGGCAACAAACTCAAGCCGAAGCCCAAGTGCTTTGTTTGGCAGGCTCATTCGCTCTTTCTTCCCCAACACACCCGCGACACCACCCTCCAGCCCGCCCGCCCGCAATGCCCCTCTTCACAAACCACGCCACGATGAGCATCAATGCTCGCCGCGTCCGCTGCCCCGAGGCGGGCTGCGAGTTATACCTTCAACCCCCAAGAAAATGTCTCAACGGCCGCAATAAAGACTGCTATTATACCGCCGTGAGTTGTTACCCTCCACCTCGCCGTTTACTAAACCTCTTTATACAGTGCTACAAACCCGTCACACGGCCATACATTCAAGTTTTGGGACCTGGGCGTCACCCCAACCGTTTCCACAACACACCCAACCCTTGTCGCAAACCAGCTGCCTCCCGCTCCTCTGCTCTTGCCGAACCAAACCTCCGCCCTTCCCCAGGCCTGCGGCCAAAGCCCAGCGCATCTTCTGCCCCACCTGCGGCCGCCAAGGCAACACCCTCTGCAGGACAAACCGCTGCAAGGCTGACTGCCGCGCCCACTCAACCCTGCCATGCAAGGTCCACGAGACACTCCAGCCACCAACATTGCAGCCCCCTGTGCAGCCCTCTGTGCCAAGACCGCCCACAAAGGCTCGACCTCGCCGCTCTCTGGACGTCCTCGTGCTGGCCTCGAAAACGCTGGTGCCATGCTCAATACACCCCAACGTCTCGCCGAGCTCGCACAGGACCACCTCGCCCAGCAACAGGAGCAGGCTGCACGCCTTGCTGCCCTCACGCCTCTCCCTCCCTCTCCCACTCACTCGCAAGAGGACTACGACCGCAACATGGCCATTAGACTCGCGTTGGGCGACTCTCCTCCGCCCCCCCACCTCTTCGCGCCAGACACATCACATCACACTCTCGCGCTGGTTGAGCAGCGGCCCCGGCAGCACGACCGTTGTCCAGGACCAGCCGGGCTGGGAAACAACGTGGCCACACATCCGCCTCGACGACTTGGTTCCATTTCTCGCGTCGAGCACGCACGCCCACCCCGACCCATACTACGACCTCTGGAATTTTTGTTGGGTGTGTGGGTGGCGATTCCTCTTGCCTACGAGTTCACGGTAGTGACGGATGAGCCCATACTCATCCGCCGTTCTGGGACCTTCGCCGCCGACCAGGCGGAGATGATTGCAGCCTTTGGCCATCTTGTCAAGAGAATGGTGTCTCCCGCCCCTGCGTCTGCCCACCGCAAACACCAGCGGGCAGCGTCTCCATCTCCGAGGGTCCAGCGCGCACACAAAAATATCAAGGTCGAGCACAAGGCATCAGACGAGGATGACGAGATCGAGGTCAGTGCCGTGCGCAAGCTCATCAAGCTCGAGCCGCGCATGCCGCCTGCATACTGCTGCCTCCTGCCTGCCGCCTCCCCTGCCCTTTGTCTCGCTGGTGGCATCGACTTCGCACCTGCCTCTCCCCTCCTTCTCGCCGGTGGCATCAAGCTCGTGCCTGCATCTCTCTTCTCCCTCCTTCGACTCGCGCCTCGCGTCCTCCTCGCCATTCCCGTCTCCTCCCTCCCTCCTCTACTCCACGCACAGCAGCACCGCTTCGTCCTCATTGCTTGCCTCTCCCAGCTCCTCGTCGGTGTTTCCCATTTCTTTTGTTGACAAGGATTGAAGGCATGGACGGACAAAGATTCCTTGCAGTATTCCTGTAGATTACTAGTGTCTTTATAGTTTTGTAGATCTTGTAGTGTAACCTGTACATTCTGTAGACAACCAATAAATGTAGCATTCTTTTCTCCTCACAACAAGGCTCGGAAATGAGGACGATGAGCGACGCCGATGCATCTTGGATGCATCGCAGAGGAAAGAGCGGCCACGTGCTGTCAACACACTTGCTTCTTCCCTGCTCGCAGCTTGCTCGCCCGTTGCTCGCCGCCATGGAATCCTATTTGGGTTCCTTCCAACTCGAGCCGACATCTTCTGGCAGCTCCTCCGGCTCACCGCTTTCACCTGCCTCGCCCACTTTCTCAGACTTCAGTGCTTCTTCATCAACATCCTGCTTCTTCACTACACCTGTTTTCCGTGCCTCTGCTCCACCTGGATCTTTCGACGCCGATTCCAAATCCAATGAATTTAACCTTGGCTGGGACACCATCCACGAATTTGATGTCTGGTTCGCCAATGAGCAGCTCACCAAATGCTTCGACTTTTGCCTTGTCCAAACACTCACGGGCCTACCCCAGTTTGAGAAGAAATTCCGCTACATCTGCTCAAGGCACGGCACCGGTGGCGTCAAAGAATACACGAAACAATTCCCTGAGCGCGAACACAAGATACCAGGGAAACACACCGGTTGTCAGTGCGCACTTGTCGTCAAGCATTACCCGAACACACATAGGATCCTGGGCAAGTACTCCACCACGCACAATCACCCGCTCAGTCAGGAGAACCTGCCATTCACCCGGATACCAAAGGCCACACGGGAGTTTATTGCGGGCCGTCTGCGGGACCGAATGTCAGCAGACGCAGTGGTGCATAAGCTGTCTTCATTCCAGACTGACTAACGCTCTTACAGCTAGATCTTGTGCATAACGGTGATAAGCACGGGATTTGTCCACCCATGAAATCTTCGCTTTTTCGCGTTTTCATGACAAGACATGTGCCGGGCTACGCTCCAGAAGCGTCAGTACTGAGGTTTCCAAGTAGCTGGCGGGGCAGGAACCACTGAGTAACAGATGGGAACGGGGAGGAATACTCTGGAACCATTGGCATGTGCTCGCTCAGAAACCTGTAGGAGATGTGTAGCCCAACGATCAAGTGGAACGTGAAGTCTACTCTATTCCCGCTCACGGAACTAGACGGGACGGACTGGAATCCTGTTGTGGTGTGTTGGACATGAGACGCGTAACGCGTTCTGATCATATGATCACTGGAAGGGGCTGGGAACATCATATCTTGATGGATCCACGCCGTCCCAGGCATTCCAGATAAGGGATGGTCACTAAGCGAGGGTCCGATCACTTGGATCTACACTCGTCGGCTCCTGGAGCAAGTACCCATACTGGGAAGTACTTCGAATGCGGTATCCCTGGAGAGCTACGGACTGGGGGCTTCGGTTCCAGACGTTCCGGTAGACGGGAAAGGCACCGGTATTGGGAGGAACAGCATATACAGTCGGGATCGACATAGGGGATCGGTTGTGATGGCTCCGGCATAGTCTGACCGATCGTACATGTGCACAGGATCGCACCAGGATGGCGTGCTCGACATGGGCAGCCAATAGAAGGACTCAGATACCCATTCTTACGATGGATACACGGAAGTCGGACGGATAAACGGACTATTTTACTCATACTTACTTATTCTTGGACGTTTCCATGTGTTTCAGCGCTTTGTATTTAAGTAGCGGGGCATCTTGGGCGACTTCACGGAATCACCCCACGGCTAGTAGGCGGCAACGCTTGCGAAACGGGTAGAGACCGGGGAGTTCGAACAAGGTGTCTCTTAGAATTCATCTTGGCTCGGGATCTTTGTTCTGTGTGTTCGGTATCCTTGAGATCCGACTTGCCGTTGTCTGGAAGAGTCTGAAAGTGACTGGAAATGTTGGGATTGTGCTGAGCCTGCACTTGGATATTGGGATTGTTTGGATGTTGGAGCTTGGGAACGGAACCCACCATTGTCTGAAGAGCTTGGGATCGGAACCCACTACTGTGTTTATGCTTGGGATCGGAACCCACCACTGTCTGGAGCGCTTGGGATCGGAACCCACTACTGTTGTTACTGTGTCACGCTTGGAATCGGCATCCACCTCGCTTTGGAGAACCCCAGCACCCCGTTCTCATTTGTTTTCATAGCTGAGAAGCTTTACATCATCGCGCTCTGTGCTTCCTGTCTGTTCGGGTCAATCCTCGTTCACTCAGATCTAGCCTGAACACTTGCACAGCAAGGGTTCCATTCACATCAACACTCTCGTTGTGTTCCACTAGCTTTCCTGTCTGTTCCGGTTTCATTCCGGTTCACTCAGATCAAGGCTCAAGTACTTGGACTTCGTTCCAAGGACTTCTATAAACAATACAACGCTCTCTCCTCGTTTCCGAGGTCTATACCATTCCCTGCAACCTTTTATAAGGCCCTGTACCAGGGTCTGATACTTGTCTGTGCACGTCTCGAGCACTTCCGTTCCGTTCCGATGCACTTATGTGTGTAGGTTTGGTTTTGGTTGGTGTTTTCTTGATAGGTTCAGAGCACATCGATCAACGGCGCATACAAGAACCGGGCGCAGTTCAATGACGCCTCTGACGAAGATTCCGACGACGACCGGCCGCCCCTGCGCACCGACTTTGTCCAGCTGCGCGATGTTCGCTGAATAGAGAAAGCTATTGAGGCAGAGGACATCCAGCTTCACGCCGACGATGGACGCTCGACTCTCGCCTGGGTAGAACGGCTGCGCAAACGGGGCCATCTCTTGGGCTTCAAATCAAAAACTGACCCTCCTCCCCCGGACTCTGGTCTTTCTGGCGACGTTTTTACCCTCATGTTCCAAATGGGCTGGCAACACCGTATGTTCCGCAAATATGGACGCTGAATCCTTTGCATCGATGCGACACACAACACTAGCATGTACAAAAATCTGCAATTGACAACTCTTGTCGTGCGTGACAATTACGCCCACGGGATACGATCGCCTGGATGCTCGTGTCAAATGGCCGTCAAGAGACCATTCTCTACTTCCTCAAGTTAAACAGCACACGCTCGCCTCAAGTCGACCCAAACTATATTATGACGGATTTCGACTGGGCACAGATAAACGCCTGCAAGCTCGCCTCTGTGGACTGGAAGCGCAGCTCATATGGTCAGAATAACCAGTTAATGGTTGGAGGTTGCCACAGGGCTTAATACATTATCGTGTGGATAGCCTAATATAGTATAACATAGGCGTAACATGTTATCTGTGGGTGACTATATAGGAATATGTAGTCAGGTGATCTCCGGACCCGGAGGACAAGATGTCAGGTGATCTCTGAGCTGGCTGAAAAATGTAACAGGTTATAATAGGGAAATAAAAGAAAGGCACTAGCAAGGCTTGAACCCAAGGTCCTTGACTGATCTTATATAAGAACAGCGCCAGGACTCTAACCACTAGACCAAAGTAGTTGTATAGAATTAGAGGCATTGATCTCAATATATGTTGCCTCTTACCTCCCAATATTTATTGTTCTGTCATACCTCATACCTCTAGCTGCCTATATCCCAAGCCTATGGCATACAAGCTACCCTTTGGTGCTCTGGTTGTGGAATTTACTACTCAGTTGCCAAAAAGCACTGTGTTTGGGAAATTATTTTGTGTTTTGCAGGCCAATGAAGCCCCTAACCAAAAAACTGCCTTCATAAAAAGGCATTAGATAGCCTTGGAAAGCATCAGAAAGCCAGAAAAATTGTTTGACTCTATTCACTACAATTTTTTCAAGTAGTTCAGCACCAATCAATAAATATTGGGACATGAGAGGCAACATATATTGAGATCAATGCCTCCAATTCTATACAACTACTTTGGTCTAGTGGTTAGAGTCCTGGCGCTGTTCTTATATAAGATCAGTCAAAGGTCTTGGGTTCAAGCCTTGCTAGTGCCTTTCTTTTATTTCCCTATTATAACCTGTTACATTTTTCGGCCAGCTCAGAGATCACCTGACCTCTTGTCCTCCGGGTCCGGAGATCACCTGACTACATATTACCTTATATAGTCACCCACAGATAACATGTTACGCCTATGTTATACTATATTAGGCTATCCACACGATAATGTATTAAGCCCTGTGGCAACCTCCATCCGTTAACTGGTTAATCTGGCCTTATGTGGTGGGAAGCGAATGGATACCCAGCGAACCACCTTCATCCTCCTCTGTTGGTGGCACGTCCTACACGCTTGGCAACAACACTTCCACATCTCACTGCACCCAGAGCTTTGGGACCTGCTCAAAAAATGGATTTGGATGGACGACAAGAAGGAGTTTGAATACAGCAGACAGCGCCCCTCAACTTTGTGTCCTACCTTCTGGGTACTTGGATGAAGGACGAGGTGAAGCAGATGTGGTCGGCGGTGTACCGCGGGTCTTGCAACATCTTCGAGATGTGTGATACCAATATGCTGGTCGAGGCATACGTGGTTTTCCTCCCTCTTTCCGTTTACTAATGCACACACAGATGGCATCATGTCCTGAAGTGGAAGTTCCTCCTTGGCAAACACAACCGCCGCCTTGATCACCTCGTGCACACCCTCGTCGAGCACGTGGTCCTGTATTACGCCCTTAAACAAAGCCGCCAAGACTCGAACTTCGAGGGACCTGACATCGAGACGAAGAAACGTATGGCCATCTTCAAACGCGCCGAGAAGTATACCGAGGATCAAATCCAGCAAGTTGGGGACTCTATGTACACGGTCGCCTCGGAATCGCAGCCGGCAAGATTGTATGACATTGATGTCGATGCGTACAGCTGCAGCTGTCTCGACTTCCCCCTCATTTCCTTTTGCAAGCACATCGCCGCGTTCAACGCCTCTTTGACGAGCCGACGCTTTCACCCATTTCATTGATTTGTTCCTGCCTCCTCCCCTCTGTAAGGGATCATATACATATTTTATTTACTCTTTAGCTACAAGTCACATGTACTTCAATCACGGGATCATAACTACTTTTACCAACTACCAACCCCCGCTTCATTGCCTCACCAGCCCTCGAAAGAGGCACTGATAGAGGCTCGAAGCTCTCTGAATCTATCTCGTCAGCGGCGTCGACTACACTCCGCCTTACCTAGGAAGGATCCTTCATTCCGGTCTCCATTCTCTCATCGCGATAGGATCGCGAGGAGACTAGATTCATCAATATCTGAGGCCCGGAACGTCCGGCTTCAGGGTGTATCTTTAAGAATTGGACCGTGGTACCAAGGGTCTTCCCCACTAGCTATTCAGACTGCTCGCCAGACCTAATCGACCTAATAAACCGGTTAGAGGGCTCTTACAGTCCCTCACACCCTCGCCCGATCCCTGCCTCCAATCATCAGACGGATGACACCCCCACTTTGCTTACTGCACCACCCCCCCGCGCCCGCGCAGCTTTCACAAACCTTGCCGCAAAGATGGAGACCGCCGCTGCCCGGCTCAGAAAAACAAGCCGAAAGGAATTCGCGTCCCTCGCCAATCTCGAGGCCGCACTGGATGCAATCCTTCTCGAGACAGACAACAGCGGCGTCTTGCTGGCATCCTCCACGTTCCGTCTTCTTCTCGCTGGCAGGACACGCTGCAGTCAATTGATGCCAAACCGGAAACCAGGGCAGAAACAACGGACGTCGGTGGCGGACAGGGCGTACGGCACCGGAGCAAGCAGCGGGAATGAAGGCGAAGGAGAGTGGCAGGGGGAAGCTGTGCGCGACTCGGGTGCACACCTGTTCATTCGCTGTCAATCAGCAGACTAACCGACCATCTGTTTTAGCCCCAAATCCCCTCCCCGTGTGGCAGCGCCACCTCCCACTGCCCCCGTGCATCACGCTCCGCACCTTCTGCCACGCAACCTACCCGCAAGATGCGACGCAAGGCGCCTGCGCCACCATCTAACTCTCAGCCTAAACCTTCTGGTTTCAATACAAACTCGTTCACATTCGTAGCCTATGTTCCACCTCAGTACAAGTAGCAATGTACATCCCCTAGAAATGTAATTCAAGCCTTTTTAATCCATTCCAATTGTGTCTTTCCATTTTCGTGGACTTGTCAGAATTTGCTGTCCAAACGGCGCCGCAGCGGCAGCTCGCTCAGCACATCACGGCAAACGTCACCCTGCCGAAAAATGCCGCCATCAAAATCCCATTATGGTAAAGGGGCAGAGGCAGATAATACGCAACTACGGGACGCAGGGTAGTGGTACTTTACTTATTACATGTACGGCTGTGTAGCGTATAGAGGGAGATAGAGCTCGTTCCGAGCAGATGTAGAGCGGCGTATGCGCGAAGTGTAAGAATAGAAGTAGGGGAGGATAAGGAAAGGAGGGAGAGAATGGGAAAGACGGCGGGAGGAGGGGAACGACGGCGGGAGGGAAGGGTGTGAAACGAGGCGTGGGCGTGGGCGTGGGCGGTACAATGCGAGGTGTTTATGTAGTGTCGAAGTGTGAGGGGGCCAGTAAAAGGGTAAGAGGGAGCGAGGAAGAAAGGGGACACAAGCATTAGGGGCGCAGACGAGGGCGAGCCTGTGAAAGGAGGGTGGGGATGAGGGAGAGGGCAGGGGAAGAGGGAAGGGGAAGGGACGAGTTTGGAAGCAAGAGGGAGGCTCAGGCGCGCGGTGCGAGACGAGGCGCCGAGTGCGCAGCGTGTGTGGCAGCGTACAATATACAGGCAAGGCTAAATCAATATCGGGCCGTCGTTATCAATCAGCGCGCGTGCAGCGGGCCGGCAGCGACATGAGGAGGGAGGATGCGAAAAAGAGGAAAGGTGTGGGGAGCGCACCAAACGAGGGAGGGAGAAGGAAAGGAGGGAATGAGAAGGGGATGGGGATTGAGCGCGTCGTTCCACATACACTCAGCGTGAGTCGGTGGTCGTGACTGGTAGCGGGTGCGAACGGTTGGTCGTACGGCAGCGTTTGAGTCCTGCACTGAGGGTGTCGTTGGGAGGCGGGCAGAGTGCATGCAGAGGTTGGCGAATCGCATCGACGCGGCTGTGTTTTGGGCAGCGCATCTAGGTGAAGTGCAAGTGCTGGTGGCATACAGAAGAAGGGGATCAGATAGCGCTCCGATGAGATTGGTTCTGGACTCAAGAACCAGAGACTTGATTCTTCATTGTATCCAGGAAGGTCGTCTGCGATGGTCGAAGTTGGCCTCATATACTGTATTTCGACCAAATGTTCAGGTGATGGGTGACAGAGGGTCGTGAACTGAACAAATTTGGTACATGTAACAGTGACGGTCGGGTAATGAACACCTTAATTTTTCACACCGCTAGAGAGCGCAAAAATGAATTTTGAGCTACACTAAATTGACAGAATAAAATCGTGAAATATGGGCGAAAAAACCTAATGCTTCCAAGCTGTGCCTTGATAGCGCCGCGCCGCGATTCTCTTCCACTGTCCGTCCCAGAAGCACAGGTGCATCATCCGACTCATCTTCAGCCTCCGACGCCTCCACATTTCCTGACCCGGCAATTCCTCCATCATCGCCGAGAACAAAATTGTCTGCGACAGAAGACCCGCCGCAAAGGAGATGGTCGGAGATTCACGGGGTGAAAACTCTGCTTCCACAGATCATACGCCATCTCTGCTCTGTTTCTATGCACATTCACGCCGTAGTATGATTTTTATGCTCAATAGAGAGCTTGAGCCCAAGTGGCATGCCGCTTTTTAGGTTGTGCAAACAGTGGCATGCCGCTTTTTTACAACTTTTGTGTGCACCTCAAATTCACACACCCTGATACTATTGCACCTTGTTAATGCCCTTTAGAGGAAAAAAAGAAAAAAGTCGTCCATGGCGGCCCGATCCCTTGCTTCTCGAGCCTTGTTGAGATGCCTGCGTTGCGTGGGTGGTCTTGGCGGGTCTGGGGAAGCCGTCTGACAAATGAACATTTCCCCGGTAGGTGACGCGGTTGGACCGATTTTGAACACCAATTCCAGTGAACATCTTAGGTGACAGGTGACACCCTGTGAACATTTGGTCGAAATAGTACAGTAATCCCACGCGGGCTGGCATGAAACCCGAAGCAGCTCCTAAAACAGGCTCTGACGCGATTTTCAAGGAGAAGCACAGCTTCCGTGGTGGGGGTGCGCTCTCTTCCGCAGAGTGCAGGCCAGCAGCATGTGAACCAAGTCAAGGTGAAGGTAAGAGTAGGCTCGTGACCAACCGCGTTCGCCAAGCACGTGCCAGCTGCGCAATTTATGTCCGGTGTGTTCCTGAACACGGCGAATATTCCGACGTTCAACGAGTGGATTTGGGAGGACGTTGAAGATGTTGATGCGGATAGCGACACCGCTGCAGCGTATGACCAGCGGATGCGTAACGACGCTCCTCTATGACAAGTAGAAGCAACTGCTATCAAGTTCTTCTGTACGAATTATCTATGCTCCTATCCAAACACCTATCTAGGCACACTATATACATTCTTCTCGATGACCGTTTCATCTTCCTCTCCCACTGAATTATTTTCTTACGACTCCCAAACACCGTGTGATTGGATCTTTCTTTCTCGATTATCCCGCATGCGCAGCAGTCCTTGGTTCAAAAACCTTTATTTCATCTCCCACTCGAGTGCTGGATGGTCGCCTCAGTAGTCCGCACCTAAGCCAATGATTCGCGACGTACCTAAACGTGGCTCCGATACATTCGAATACTCGCTCTATGTCCATCATTCACTGTCTTCATCCTCCATCTTTTGTGTCACTTGTGTGGAAAAAACAGCTGCTTGCCAAGCCATTGCCGCCAGAATTATGTACTCGACGGCCTCCGAAAATGTCAATTTTGGCCGTGCATCGTATCGCCCAACGACGGCTGGTAAATACGTGAACAAGTTCAGTACCGCGCGAATACAGGTCAAGGCGAGCCCTATTTTATGGCGACCGGCGAATGTTTTCGATCTCTGGTTCAGTAGGAGTTGTGACAAGTTTCCTGTGAGGTGGAGAGGCCAGTAGATTAAGAGGTGGTATCGGGCAAAGGGATGGGAGACTGTAGTGCTGTCGGTTGAACCAGGAGGTGGGTGGTGGGCCGCGAGGATGTGGTAGGCGAACGGAGTGAAAAAGTGATAGTGTATGATGTAGTAGTTGATTGCGATGAGCGAAATACACATCTAGGACACTCGACGTAATTAGAATAGTAGAGTGGTAGGTCATTATTGAATGACTCACCCCGGCTTTGATGTGCCAACTCGTGCGCAAATCGAGCCGCTGGCTAGCACGCTCCAAGTGGGTCGGACTGACTCGCCGAATGGATGGAATCCACCGGGATTGGTCCCAACTGAACGCCAGTCGCATCACGATTTTCAACATGAAGAATGGCAGAGTAAAATCAGTCGCCAGAGTCCAGATAATCAACCACAGCCAGCTCAACGATTCTGAGGTTGAAAACTTCAATTTGCTCGTTTCCACCTCAGTTTTCCGCGCCTGTGAGTGCATCCAGTATCCTGTTGAACGCCAACAAGGTCGTTCCCGACACACTGATAGAAACAGTGGACATTCGGGTGAACCAGTATTCCATGTTGAGCAGGTTCAAGATTGGCTTTAAAATAGCCCTAAATGCGCAAGTCAACCACAATATGTCCGAGCCACTATATCGAAACTCACGAGAGGTTATTAATCAGCAAGCGACAACACGGATGCGCGTCTGCGTGAAATCAATGCCCGACGAGACCATCTCGTAAGTGTGAGCGCTTGTGTCCTACTTCAGTGCAAAGGGATACTCACTCAATAATTCGGCTTTATCGTGTGCCATTACTTTTTTATAGTCACTCTCGTTGTAAGCTACGCGTTTCGGTGACTCGGCCAAAGAGTCCGAAAGAAGATATTTCGCAGGACTACGACCCGAATACGAGATTCGCCAGTCGACATTGATGAAGTCTGCTGACGGGTAAGCCATACGATCAAATTCAAAGGCCAGCCGCACCAGGATCCGAAGGAGTATTTTCAAACTCAGTGCAATTTTCTCTGGTTACGGGAATTGCAACAATATCCTGCGCCTCTCAGTTTCTTAGTTGGAAGCCGTATGAAACCACCGACCTGAGGGCCGACGGCAAATTTCGCATGGCTGAGGTACGGGGCATACACCCATTCGGTAAGAGATTCTCCGGTATCTTCATCCTGGACTTTAAGCTCTAAGCGGGTTCCCCAATGCCCATTTGTGATATAATCCCTGTGGCATAGATTCAAATCAGGTGTCTTGTCGCGTCCTTGTTCGCACTTTGATGAGCAGTTAGCGGAGATCCAGATCATTCTTCCAAAGGACAGACCAAAGTGGACCGCAGTTTATTGTGTTCTTTATTGTACAACTTGCGATTGAAGATACGAGTCTCATCAACCGCCCGGATTTGCGTTCTAGAAAAACGTAAATGTCCTAGGTACAGATATATCTGGGCAAGCTCGGGCATACCGTGTCACGACGAATGGATGACGCTTCAGAGCATGTTCAGGATATTTGGCTATGTCAGAAACCCCGAGCGGCCCCCCTGCAGTATCGTCTTTCTCCTCGACGTGGTTTTCTTATTCATCCTCACCTTCGTTATTCTCGTTATTTTTGTTGTCAACCGGTTTATCCTTGCTGGAGGATGTATCTGAGTTTGTGGAGTTCGTGCATTTGCTGCCAAATTCATGGAATTCCAATAGCGGCATCGAGATGCCAAACGAATCCAATGCTCTATCTGCCGCACTCTGTGGACCGTTGTCGGCAGCTCCGAGGGGAAATCTGGCACGGGAGGAGTCAATAACAGAGCAAATCTCACACCGGGGGCAACCAGTGAGGCATGCGAACACCAAGTGCATTACACGCATGTGGCTCGCAGTCGGAACAAAGCCCACAAAGGTGCCTTTGACAAGCAAAGGGGGGCTTTGTTGCATGCTTTGTTCCCCTGCACCAGAGAACAAAGCATGCAACAAAGCCACCCTTAGTCTGGTAAAGGCGGCTTTGTGGCCTTTCTTCCATATGGGAACCACATGCGTGTAATGCATGCGGTGTTCACATGCGTTGTTGGCTGCCCTCGGTGTCAAAGAAAAACTCACGGCCACGAACGAACTGGAGGTATCGTCAGCACCTCGGGCCGCCATCTAGAGAAATTGGTTATTTGGTCCACAAGTGAGGGTGAGGTCGGAATGAGGACGAATGATGCTCGGAGGTTCTCCTTCAGTAGAAGACGCTGGTTGCGAATCAAGCTCAATCGTCGATTCATCAGGTCAGGGCTGGCTTACTCACAAAATAGCGATAGGTAGTTTATAGATGAGATTCACCGTTCGGTGTTTATCCGCCAAGCAAAGTCCCCGGAAGACAATGTCTGAATATAAGGTTGTTTCAGGAATAACACTGCTGCTCTCGCCGGTATTTTCTTCTAGAGGCAGAGCCCAGATGCTCACAGCGATATTGAATGATTGCTTTTCGTCAACGAGCGGACGATCAACACTAGCACGGTTCCCCACTTCCTCCAGGGTCTGGTTCTGGAACACCCGTGAATGGGAGAACTGCGTGAATTCAAATAATCCTTTTCCGAGTCCGTAGATGACCACCACGAGCAAATATCCCACGGGAAGTCCGATGAGGACAACACAGGTCCACAAGCAAAAGGTGCAGGAAGAGGGGGATCACTTGACATGTTGGGGGGTAGAAATGGTAGATAGTGATTTGCCGGGGCTTTCAGGCCCGACCCGGTTTTCAACTGGGCCTAGGGTCGGGCCTGACATTTGGTCAGGCCCGAAGCCCGGGGCCTAGGCCCGGGCTTTTCCAACAAATTAACCAAAAAATTAATAACTCACTTACTCATTTCCCATGAACACGGAGACATCCTTCAGGCTACTGAACAACTTCACATATCTTGGCGGTGAGATTTCTTTTTGGCCATCAAATTTACTTCTGACATTGACCACAACAAGTCTGCAATAACCATGGGAGGTCAGATTTCTCCCTCGCAAACTCAGTGTACAGCCGTATGTCTACATTGTTCTTTTGTCCTTGTCCATCTGAAGATTTTTCAAATTTGTTTGCTATTTAATATATATATATAATTATTTACTTCTAAGCCCCGGGCCTGGGCCCAAGCCCGACCCGACCCGGCCTCAAGCCCGATGGTCGGGTCGGGCCTGAGGTTCTCCCCGGCCCAAGCCCACCCAAGCCCTGGGCTTTCAGGCTCGGCCCCGACCCGGAAAACACTAACATTGGTAGATGGCAGATACTGTGGTACCGGCTATATATGTCTGATTCGAATACATTTTCCGAGAGAAGTGCGGTGACAGACCTGGTATTGGGGCACCCGGGCATTTATTCAAATCTGCTCGAGTTGCAACATACTATAATGTACTTCACTACATTACGACGTCATCTCACAAGGGCTAATGCTGGCCTGAGCAGTTAGCTAAGAGGGATATAATGTGTCTCGAACCATTAGAAGGGCGCTGGACAACAATCCTGGTAAAGGGTCGAAGTGGGAAGTCGCTAATGGAGCAATCACGGAAAGTGCCTTACCATCCTGGAAACGGATTGGGGCTACTGCACATCCCTGACTAAGGGCGTATATTACGAGGGAACATCCTTCTGAACCAGAGGGATCACTGTTGGGCATCATCTGACGTCTCCAGAACTGCCAAGAGAGGACTGGACTTGGTCGATCTACCAATTGACTAAGAAACTGTACTCGGGGTACTAGGAAGCGGCGGCAATCACGATTTTCAGACAAATCATTTAAGCGGTTCAAGGCCATTTGAGAGTGCAGTTACCAAGGAGGGTAGCGGAGTGCTGACAAGGAGGTCGGCTAAAAGTTGACATATCAACAATATTCCATCACGATCGTATTAAGCGATGTAGATCTTGACTCATCGCTAAGCTCGGCTCGTTGATGTTTCTTATAAATCTCTCTCAATTTTACTAATCGCTTGATATCTGACAGGAGTTCATCAGCTAGTTGCCATACCACTAGTCATATACCCTGAACCCTATTGCTCGTTTGTATCAGTCTCGTTTATATTTAGAATCCTGTAACGTATTTAAGTGGATGGTTATGGGAGGAACACCAGTGAATCTCACCCCACCTGTTGGACGCGAAGTTACTAGACTTCACGCTTAACCGGTAGAGTAGTCATTCATTCGGAGACACCCAGAAGCTATACCAAGTTTCGTTTGTTTTCCCTGTTTGAATATTATCTGTGTTGGATTTGGATCATTATAAACGACGCGTGGACATATTGAATAAACGGAACGGACACGTGGAATATAAGGAAATGGATCAGACTTGACAATTGGTTGTAATCTCGCAAGGATTAGCAATCGCGGATACTATTTGGAATCGGAATCATAAGAATCACTTGCTTTACGCATTGGAGTATTATCTCCAAACCTAGACCCACATCATACAAAACCGTTGAACATAAAATCTCGTCTGTCTATCGTGATTGCGCCTAGAACGGATTCGAGCAAGTTTTATCTATACGACTTGTAGACCTCTAAAGTCTTGCTTCTCAAAGAGAACTAAAGTTCAAATTGCCACAATCTATACTGGATTGGAACCCCAAACTTGCACGAGGACTATAGTGTTTGAGTTGTTGTAGTTGCATTATCGAACCGCGTATTCATTTACAAGGTTTGTGTTGTGGTTATTTCACCGCCAGCCCCATAGTCAGCGTTTCAGCGGGAACGGGATCGTCAACAACACTGCATGGTATTGGGCGCGGGCTGTTACCAGCCGTTATGTGAATAATATATGGGTTCCGTAAATCGTTGATGCTCAATTTTGGTTTACCTCTGTTTGCTGTTGCATCCTCGGCTCCCCACCGAGCCACTGTCGAATGGTGTTGGTCTTTGTGAGACCCCGCTGGGCCTCGCAGGGCCACAACTATGCACCTTCTAATAAGATTGAAGACGACGAGTTGGCCATCCATGCTGAATGGCAGCATGATAGGAACAGTGTACGGCAATGTGGAGCCGTTCTAGTCTGTTAGTTACCGCGCTCTGATTACCGTTACTCACCCTTATTATGTAAGCTTTCCTTTTTCGGATCTAATTGAAACTACACGAGACTTGGAAGCATGTGTTTTCAGACGTCAAGGTGTGACAAATTTCTTCGGAACACATTCTCAGGCTTATAATAGGTTCAGGAGTTGTCTGAATAGTATTTGTGATTGCTGCCTGGTCAGTTGTGCATGAGTTGGCATCAAAAGCAGCTCCAGGTGCACAATTGGGTGTTGGCACCCTCCCATGGTGTCCTTTTTCCATGATGGTGTATTATAGAGCACAAAACAACAATTGATGCTATTTCAAGACAGAAACCTTTGAAAAACGCATCAACAATGCAATTCGACGCGTCCGGGACACAAACACGTGAGCTCCCAAAATGGAAACTTACATAATAAGGGCGGGGAACAGTAATCAAGGCACGGTAACTAACAGACTTCAGAACGAGGTTGTGAGTGGGGAGTCAGTGCAAGAGACTAGAGCCATTCTAGCCGATGACATTAGCGTGTTTGCGATGCAGCCATTCAAGCCATCTGATGACTGTTTGGCATTGCATAAACTGATGGCTAATGAACAATGGATGGCTGATAAAATAAAGTCAGTGTGTGCTCCTTTTTGCTAGAAAGAATGTAGAGACTGTACCTGTATTGCAATGTTGCAGGCCGCTATCCAGAGCCATATTGCAATGTGGTGGATCCCTGGCCATATGGCCAGGTCCATGCCACATTGCATTGTGGTGGTCCTCTGCAAATATTAAAAGAAATAACTGGCAAAAAGGAGGCTTGAACCACAGACCTCAGGTAACATTATGTAAGCCTATCTGTCTGAGCTCACAACCACTACACCAAACAACCTATATAGAAGACTTTGTCCTTCCCAGCTAGGGTAAGCCTGGGCTTACCCTACCTGGCACTGCTCATACCCATACCTAGGGCAGGCAAGCTGCCCTAGGTCTTCGAAAATTGTTTGGTACTGTTTATTCTGTGTTTGGGGGTATTTTAAACCCTAACAACCTAACCAAACCTAACCAACACTAACCAACCCTAACCAACCTAACCTACCTAACCTAAGAACTTAAATGATCCCTGGGCCTAACCAGCTAACCAGCTAACCCTAACCCTAACCAACCTAACCAGGGCCCTATGCGGGCCAGTGTAGATGGTAGAAGGGCTAATTATGTGTTTGGGTGAACATAATACATACCTAATATCTTGTACTACCAGCACTCCTTCTTAGCTCAGTTGGTTATGATGTTGGTTTGGGTTTATTACCTAAGCCAACACGGGGTTTTGCGTTCAATCCTGCTATTGCCTCTTTTATTTCCTGGCAGACTGCCGCATTGCATTATGGGTGGACAGCCATCGGATGGCCAGACTCCCACAAACATTGCAACATGGTTCATGATAGCGGCCCACCGTATTATAATATGGTTACTTTCCTTGGTGAGAAAGAGTGTCAATGGGTGTGTTATCACACATGGACCTTGAGGAATGCCCCTAGACTGCATGAGACCTCAGGATTCAGCAACATTAACAATTTTGGGCCTACAATCTGGCTGTTGGACTCGTGAGTGGAACTGATCACCCATATATGAGCTGAACAACTCAGAGGCAACTCAATGACTCCAAAAATATGGGCAAGCATCAAAGCCATTCAAGCCATTAGCCATCAATTTGCGCAAAATCAAACAGCCATCAGATGGCTTGAATGGCTGCATCGCAAACTCTCTATTTTCGCAAACACAGGTAAGCACAAATCCAGCATCAACGATTTACGAAACCCGTATATTATTCACAAAACGGCTGTATTCCCAAGGGGACCACGTAAGATCGAGCGGTATCACCTTGAAAAGAAATACTCAGAGCTCCTTCATCACCTGCGGTAGGGTCCACGAAAAAAATCTTAGTGCCTTATATTGATCGAAATTTATAAGTATCTGCAACAAAAACAGCTCCATTAGGAGCTTTGGAATGGATAATTCTATTCAGAAACCCCGGTTGCAGGCAAACATCCACATTTTTGTCCGCTTGAGCTCGCGGGCATTGCCCCGCGAGTCACGACGAGAGCATACATCTCGCTGAAACGGCGTAACATAAATGCGCGGCATCTAGGGCTAATTTTGCGATTTCCTATGACCAGTATTTATACAACGGGAAGCAACTAGCACTTCTGTTTGTTACTAGCATCCTAGCTAGTATGCAGACCACTTGTTAGGTGATATAAAGGAGAGTCAGAGCGAGCCCTAACTGCTGACTGTAGTGCGAGGCTACACTAGTGTGACGCGCTAGCTGCTAGCT
This sequence comes from Mycena olivaceomarginata, assembly GCA_029378375.1. Taxonomy (NCBI): domain Eukaryota; kingdom Fungi; phylum Basidiomycota; class Agaricomycetes; order Agaricales; family Mycenaceae; genus Mycena; species Mycena olivaceomarginata. Next base: position 102,749 of record JARKIC010000711.1, on the reverse strand, counting down.
GAGTGTACAACAACCAGGGATTAAACCACTGCCTATACATTCATGAGACATGACCTAGGAGACTCTAGTAGTCCAGAGATGACTTGGAACGGCGCTAGCGAGGGTCTAGCAGACGGATATCTATGATGGAAGTGCAGCTAGGGGACTACGCCTTGAGCTAGGAAGCTCGGCGCAGTAAACCGGTAGTACTATCTAATCTCTAGATAAGCGACTAGACGGCGCTAGGCGGAATAACCCTACTAGCGACCGGCTAGGGCTTTGACAAAGACATACCACGACATAAGGGATGAGGCAACACGAGGCTAGTGCCCGATCTGGGCAGCTAGGGCAAAGGGAATAACAAGAAGGCTATTGGAATGGAGCTAGGGACGATCGTACAGCCTGTACCGATGACCGGAGGGTAGATCGATGTTCTGACCAACGAGCTATGACCATTGGATGTCGGTCGCAACACTGTGTCGCCTAGATGTAATAGATCGACGCTCTGACAGAGTAGAGATGACCTAGACCACCGGCTACATCGCCGGTTGGTCCGGAAGGGGTACTCGGCATAGACGGAGGGCTGAGGATCCAATGATATACCCACGGTTGAACACTAGCCGGTCAGCAAGGCTGACCTGGCATATACCAAACCAGTCCCAAAACCAAACGGCAGTCGTCTCATTGGCTGACCGTATTTCTTATCATCTAATATTGCTTATTGTATTATTCAGCTCACTTTCACATGTAACTCAATAGTATAAAAGGGAGCGCAGAACAGACTAGGGTCGAAGAACATTACACCCCAGACTTTGGACGAAGCTGGTGCTAGTGGACTCAGGCTGCTAGTGGAGGTTGATACCGAACTTCACTTGTAGTAGTCTTTATATTGGAATCAGTAAACTGTGGACTCTGGAAACATCGAGTGACTAAGTTGAGGGTTTCGTGTTGTTGGTCTTAGACCTCCACATATAAAACAAGGGTGTTCTCTTCGAGACCCAGCTGCAGTTTGCACTAGTGACTTTGCCTTCACCCCGACAAGACGGAAGCTCTGTCGTAGTGTGTTGGATCACTTGCTAGGTGGATTGTGTGTTGGCTTGAGCCCACTAAGAAGAAGACAGACTAGGTGCCCCCACCTCTAGTTTGGCTATAACTTGTCAGTTACTTCGCCTTCACCCCAATATAGACGGAAGCTCTGTTGTAGTGTGTTGGGTCGCTAGCTGGACGCTTGTAGTGAACTAGTGCCGATAAAAGTGGAAAGGTTCCTGTTCTTGGTTAAGGAATAGGTCGGCGGTCAAGGAGAGTCTTGCCATTTGAGGATTGAAGTCCCTTGTTGTTAGCCTCAGTAGTCTTTGGGGCTGCCCTTAGCGAGGATTTTCACAAACCTACATACTCTGCCCTGGTGTTCTCGACCTAGCGGTCCAGCCATCTTGTATCCACCCCATATAAACACACCCCTGGACCATCCCTAGGTTCCTAGCAGTGTTGTTGTTGACGGTTGCATATTGCTAGTATGTTGTAGAGTGTGTTGTTAGAAACCTATAAATCAAACTTGTGTTTGTTCAAACCTGCTGGTCGCATACTACGGCCCGGACCCGAACTCACAAAGAGAAGCACTTAGATCTTTGGAGGTAGATTGGTTGTGGTTGGTTTTTTTTGGGTGTTTGTTTGCAATACCTATCAATTAGCTATTCCTAGTCATATAAGAAGTGCACCGTTTCATCGCCATCCGCAATGACGATGACGAGCTGAGCAAGGTGCGTGCATTTCCCACTTGTCACTTACTATACTGTAACTCATCAGGCAGCTCTTTGCCTCGGTCATCATCAACCCATCTCGATTGTCAACTGCACGGCAGCGGCGAAGCAATCAACCAGCGCATGTTGTGTTGCACCCTGGCGCGTGGGGCCGCTCCCGCTCCCACTGCTCAACATGAGCAGCGCACCACCCGGTCCCAAGTGCGTCGCCACACATCTTTTTTTCTTGATCATTGCTTCTTGGTTTGTGCTGATGCGGCCTACTCCCTCTCCCTCTCCCGCTTCCCACTATCTACTTTATTCCCATCCATTTTGTTCTCGGATTCCGTGCCTTCCTGGTCCTGCTGCCAATACCTCGTGCGCGTCCGTAACATCACTTGATTCACTGCTCGACAGATCCCCCTAGTTTCGATATACTACCCATGCCATCCCTGTCCAGGTAGCTTAGATATCTAAGTAATGGTCCTGGAATACCCTGTATCGAACACTACTCGTGCTCGACAAAAGTAATGGCACCATGTGGTTCTTGATGTTGGACACATCAGATCACTCCAAACAACTTGTAGACCAAATTCATGGGTAAATAGAAGACATTTGGGTATGTTAACAGACTTCCATAAAAGGCAATTCTTGTAGAGTACATGATTTTGCTTAGATTTTGAAACCGACTTTTTGTAGAGGGTGCGTGGGAAAAATCTGTTACCACAGTCGAAAAGTACTCGTTGAGTAGTGCAGATTCCCACTTTGGATCATGTCAATACCATGTCATTTGAGCTCGCAATCGTTCTCAGAAAGTGGCCATTTTTATCGAAAATAGGCCAAAAACAGGTGGCGCCATTACTTTTGTCAACCACGAGTATCCAACATTAGCTGTGTAATTGTATTGTTTTAAAAAAGCCAAGGACTTGCTGCATTCCAGCTTGGTTCAGTGCCTCTCGGTGAAAGGCTTTGCCTCGGTCTGTCTACAGCTGGAGTACTACTGATAACATGGACCAACGAGTGGAATGCAGCAGTACTAGCCACAACCACTAACCGAATCCACATCCTTGTTCCCCATGGTTGCACAAGCTTAGATGTGCCAACGAGTATTCATGCATTTTAGACTTCTTCACAAGATCGTGAAGGAGTAGAAAAAGGGACACAGATACTTCAGTTTGACTGGTTGAAGCCCTTAATCAAGCGCTCAGAACGAGAGCACTTGACTGATGTCGTGCAAGACTGTTGTGGTGGGATTAAGACCCTCTCTTGGCATAGCCAACCGAGTGCGTCAATCCAACACCAATCCAAACCCAATCCCAAATATAAGCCTTCCAAGGCTGCTGATTGTTTAAGGTCCCTTTCGACTGTATCCCATAATCCCAAATAATCAGCCTTCCAAGGCTGCTGTAGTGGTGCCGTGTTCTCAATCCAAATCCCAAATCCCTTCACACATCTTAATCACAATCCCAAATTATGTGTTTTACTTCCACCGAAGGCAAGACATATCAATCACATTGTGCAAACGAAGCAAAGCTCTTAATAGAACCAGTCCAGGATCACAAGCACAGACTAACCATTGTAACACAAGCCCTAGATCCAAGTCTCTTAATTGAGACCAGGACCTAGCTCCTGTGCCACCCCAATGTTAGTGCCACAAGCACTAGATCCAAGTCTCTTTATGAGACTGGGATCTAGCACCTGCGCCACCACCACTGCAGTAGTGCGTCCATGCTAGGACTGCCCTCCTTATATACTGTATATTTACGCTTACACTACTCTAATTACACTATGTGAGTAAGCTATAGATCTGCAATTTAACTCCTTGTTTCCGATCGGTTCTCTGACTCGACTGAACTCTCAAGCCAAATAGTGCTGTCCTGCACCTCGAACCATTGGATTAGGAAAGTGCTGGCTCTCCTCTTTCTGTGGATACCCAGAACTCCCTGATCCACCAAGTGGTTCCCAAGATATAACCTTGTCAATTCTTGATCAACCCAAGAACCCAATTTGGGACGGTAACGGGGCTGAACCAAATTAATGGTCAATGTCCCTTGATTAACATCTTCGAATTCAAGGAGCGTTGGGTATCAGCTTTCTGTAGATACCCTAATCTCCCCGAACCGCCCAGTAGTTGTTGAGATATATAGCGATGAAGCCTTGCCCAGGTCAAGAACCCATATTGGGATAGCAACATTGATCGGTGATTATCATGTGTCCAGACACGTCTCCAGAATAGTCCAAATCAACCACAACAAGGTGATTAAATCCCACAGATCTATCTCTGCTGATAGACACTTGTTCTTCAGAGTGGATGTTTAAGTTCCCTGATATTTGTTGGCCCCACAGAGCCTTAATCAAGCGATTATAAGGACTCTAATATTAACCCATTGAATCGAGCCTTAATCAGTATGGGAGGTTCTGATTAATGTTCTCTCGGGCAGGCTGATTAAGCCCTCATGCAGGATGTGCCTGATTAACCATTCGGGACTCATGTTAATCCTGGAGATGTACATCTAACCTGGTAATGCACAGGAATCCCAACATTAGCAAGATTCCAGGCAAGGCCAGATAGCCTGCTTATCATCGGCAGGGTTTGCTTGGCCGAAACCTTGCCGAGGGAGTCAGAACTGTTTTATGCTTGTTGGCCCTCACAGCACATTCAGTATTTTTTCGTCTGTGTCACCACAGTGAACCGAATGGTTCGGAGCGTGAAATGCATCAGGGAAGACATAGCATGCATAGTTGAACCTCAAATGAAAAGGGCACAGATCATCCTCGTTCGAATTGAGGTCAGGCCACCGTACTTTGAGCACCATTTTTATCTCCTCGTCAGCTGGATTTTTATTGTAATGCACATGTGTGTCGCGAGAGACCGTATAGCCCTGTGTGCTTTGCAACTTGTGTGGCCGCGTTTCGGACGTTGAGGACCTTTCCTCGTCCTTGACCTGTTTTGGAGAACGATTGACAACTTGGAAGCAGGGACTGCGCACTGACAGGGGTGAGGATTAGTGGGGATTGGCCATGGATGATAAGCCACAACAATTTGGTTAGATAAAGATTGAAGTGTGCCTATCCAAGGGGCAAACAGGGTAAGTAAGAAGTAAGGTCTGGTAGCACTTTGGGGTGGATCTGCAATCGCTCCTCACACGTTCTCGAACATACAGAGCGGATTCCAGAAGGTCCTCGTTCGATCCGAGGTCGACTTCTTGGCGATTGTCTGTCTTGATTTTTTGTTGAGTCATAGAATACTAGTTTACTGTGCTCTGGTTGATTCTATAGGATACCGACGACAACTCAACAGGGCGCTGATCCTCATCCCTAGGACAGGACACAGTGTTTGGGCCCGATAAACAACTCAAGTTTATTCACAGCGAAAATGGAGCAAACGAGGTCTGGTAGCACTTTGGCACACGTCTGCCACCCATGTGTCAGCTGCTGAGGCAGAACATCCTTGTTCCAATTGAGGCCAGACCATAATTGGACGACTTCTTATTTTTGTTTTTTCTTGGTGTATCTTGCGCACCTAAATCTACCGGGTTTATGCGCCTTTTTTGATCGTGAATTCTCACAGCATAATCTCGAAATTTGTTGTCCTGTCATGACTGTGAACCGAATGAGTCCGAGCGTCTGTATTAAGGCATGTGGTTGAACCTCAAATAATAACCCACTTATTCATCCGTGGGCCAGATGTATCGGATGAAAAAAGGTCTGATAGCACTTGGAGTGTGTCTGGGGGTCTTATTTCAACTGCTTCAGAAGTGAAGCAAGCCATCCTCGTTCGAATCGAGGTTGGACCGCTTTCACTCGATGACAATTTTTTGAATGATTATTATTATTTCCGGCAGGAACAATCAGCTAGATTTTCGAAGCCAAATGCATCCTGCATACGGGCTTGTGGCGTGAGCGCAGGACCGTTGGTCGCGGTTCCCGAGTTTACGCGTTGTTCCACGTGATCGCGTTGCAGAGATTGATGCGGCGATAGTCGGCCCGGTCAATCGCTTCTTTCTGCCTCCTCTTTGCGTCCACAACGAGTTGCCCACCGTACACCCGGCCGCATGTGGCAGGCGGTCGAACTATACGACACTGGAGTTCCATCGCTCAAGATCTGTCAATTATAAGACCCGCTCCGAAGAACGGTGCGTGCCCTCATGGACAGGAGTTCCCAAGGAGTTCCAGCCTTTATTTGACAGAAATCTTAGCATCCCGCGTAGGATCTAACGTGGTCGGCGTAATACGACCACCTCTTCGCGTTCGAACGCAATGCTCTGCATCCTTGCGTCTCCTGACATGGCACGGTCATGATCAGTGTGGACGACCCACTCAAAAACGTCCGTGCCCTTTCGCTTTCCTCCATATCCGTGACTAACGTGGGCGGTTACAGACCTTTAATTCTTCCGGCTGACAATTTCATGCTCCGGGGCGACACATCGTGAGTGCGTACCACGTATCGCTCGTCCCGTTGCGCAGGACTGAATAATCTCAAGACCGACTACCGATTCCCATCCGCTCCGTCATCCGCGCACGAGCGCGCATTCACTTCCTCGCGCGAACTCCACCACGGCGCACGGAGAATATGGCACGCAGATTCAAACAAAATGCCGTCCTGCTGTGCATCCACGAGTCGGCGCCGAGCGCACGAAGAGCGACGATCAGTCGTCTCGCACAGCGAACCGCCGGTCATTGCGATATGCATCCCTCTCTTCTCCTTCCACTCCACTCCGCTCCATTCCATCCCTGCGCAGGTCATGCTCGCGACAGCACTACACCGCCGTGCCGGCCTGCCGATCGAAGGCGAAAGATTCTGGCAAAGTTGTGAATGTCATGGACGATGGTCGCCAACCAGTGGATGAACGGCGTCGGGTGCGGCGGGTGGTCGTGGTAATGGTGTGGTGGATCGCGCATCGGATAGCACGATTTCGGAGCTTCAGCAGCCCTAGCTAGCAAGGCCATCCTGCGCGCCAGCGAGCCCCCGTCCTTCGCTCATGTCTTTCGTACTCGATGCCTTCCGCCGCACGCTGCACCCACATACCCGAGCGCGTCGTATGAAGACTCCACCGCCACGTCACCGTCACAAGTCCATTGCCACCGAAGGGATAGAGAGCGAGGAGAGGCGAAGAGCGAGTCTGGCGAGTATGCAAGCGGCGAGATCTAGGAACGCGGTGAGTGGTTATTTCGAGGACAACGGAAGGAGCAGTCGAGGATACGTACCAGTAGGAGGCAGTAGCAGCGGCGCGTCTCCACAATCGGCGACAGGAGCGGAAGGTCAATCGCAGTAGTCTCCCTCAGGGAACTAGGTGAAAGCCACGCGTCGCGTCGTACGCGTCGGACCGTTCCCCTTTCCATCCCGAACTCCCCACGATACGTGCTCCCGCTGTCGACGCATGCGTCTCCCATCCGGCGTCGCTCCCCTTCTTCACATCGAGGGCGGCGTCCGCAAACTCGGAGTAGTTGGGCATCTGACGAGTAAGAGAGCCAGACGCGTAGCGGCGGCGTGAGGACCGGATCCAAGGAGAGGTACGCAAGCGAATGTCCATCGCACAGCGGAGCAGAGCGGGACGGAGGATGGAGGTGTGCGTGAAAGCGTCGAAGGATAAAGGACGACTGCTGAATGGTGCACTTCCCGCCCCGCGCTGCGCCGTACTCGTACGGCGCGCGCGCAGTTTCTCCTTCCTCCACAAACTTCCCACCTGGCCGTCGAGTCTCACCCCTCGCCCTCGCTCCCTGCGTTCGCATTCGGTTCTCGTCATCCGTATCAGCGACCGCTCCCCGGGTCACAAACCGAGTAGGCTGCTGCGTTTGGACTCCACATCCGCGTGAGAGCAGTGGTTGGACTCACGGTGTGCGGGCGGATCGGCAACGAGAAACCCGCGGCCGCGGGAGCCGCGCAGGCTGAGGGTGGGAGGCGCCGTAAGCGGAGGGCTTTGCGGAGGCAAGTCGGCGCGCGCCCTGCTGAAGCAGTGCGATGAAAACGCAGCAGAATGTCGGCGGGTGGACTCGGAAGCGCACTACCCAAGAATGGACCGGGTGGGCCCAGGGAGCATGGACGCTGAGAGGGAGGGTTGTACCGCGGTGGGGAATGGGAGCAGGGCAGGTGCAGGGCGGTAGCGCAGGTGCAGCCGGCGGTGAAAATGAGATTCGAGTCGGCGCTGTACGCGCTGAGGGGAGGGACCTTCTGTCTATCCGCGAAAGAGCCGCAGCCACACCCCGAAGCGAAGGGATTCCGGGATCCAGAATTACGGGTCTCTCGACACCCGCGGCGATGAGCCGGCTGGCTGTCTTTACTCCGACGTTGCCCTTCCCCCGCCTCTTCGCATACTGGCGTGGCCGCTCCCGCGCAGCAAGTACCGCTCCTTGACTCGCTCGTCCCCCTTCGCCTTAGCAGCATCGCCGCTCTTCCTTGCAGCCTTACACTCCACCTCATGCGGGTGACGTCTTCGCTTGATGACTATCTCCCTCCCGCACTCCTTCCCCCACCACATCTCACTGCACTCATCCCCGAGCGACGCTCTCGATCACCATTGCGACACTGCGCCTTCGCTCTTGCTTGCAATTTCGGCCTTATGGCTCCAGTACTTGTGCTGCGCGCTACGGATTGAGGTAGACTCCCTTTTCGATGCCGCATTTCCTTGTCTCCGCGATCGTACGGTCAGGCCTACGCAGTAGGGTGATAAACCGTGGCTCGCGGGTTCCGCTCCGCCCACGGTCCACAGGCGAATCGGATAGATGGCGATCGAGCTGGTGCTACCTATACTACCCTGCGATCGTGCACTGTATATCATCCTGTACGGTTGTCTGTGGACATTTCGCTCGCTCGCTATTCGTTCCAAATCTGGCGCGCACGCACTTTCCCTTCCCCTTCCATGCATACCGAATTCACCTTCGCTCGCCCTTCCTGCCATCTACGGGCGTCTCGGAGACCCCGAGCCTCTGAAATCTGGTGGCATGACATGAAGATCACTAAGACATCAGGCGGACACATCTCCATATTTGTGCATTAGCGCCCCGCGCAAGCTCCGGAAGCCGCGCCGTTCATGCGTGCGCCGTGTACCAGTAGCGAGCGTCATCTCCGCATTATCGTCTCACGGGCACCTGAGGCTGCCCTGGGCTCCCGCGAGGAGCCATGTCAATCTGCTGCTTCGCTGCCGTCAAGAACATCACCACAGTGTTGGCGGTCGCACTCGCTTCTCGTCCACCCTGCCCCAAGTACGGTAGCTTCGTCCCCCGCTCTTCGTCGCGGCTCTGCTTCCACTGCTTACGCTCAGCCATGTCACTCTAATGGATCGATGCCTAGAGAAGTTGCGCGGGTCTTGCTCGGCTTGTGCGAGATTCGCCGACGGCTTCACGTCTTCCTTTTACTTCGTGGACTCCATTCGCCGACGTGCATCAGCTTCGTATCATACTTCATGTCTTCGGCTCCTTGTTTTGTTTACAATCCCATTTATTCATCTCTCCCCTTCACTCTCTGCATCTCCTCCCTACGCTCATCTTCTGTCCCGACCCTATGTGTTATCTGCGTTGATTTGATGTGTTCTAGCCGTTACTTAATATTCCCAAATGAAAAAAATTGAGCCGTTTTCCTGAAGTTTGGCGCCGTATGTTAGAATGATGCATGTGGCCGTGTGCTGGCTGTGAGATCTGTCAGTGAGCTGTCAGTCGGCCCTTGTTCTTATACGTCCACGTCTACTGCACTGTACACAGAAGATCCACACTCTACTTGGAGTCTCTACCAATTGACACTGGCCCTACAATGTCTCATCAGGCTAGCCAATTCCACACAGTTAATCAGAACATCCATGGTGCGTTACAAAACTGATAAGCCGATGTTATCACTTATCTTTCCCAGGCGGCGTAGGGGGTAAAGGTGGGCAAGGTGGCATAGCAGGTGGGGCTGGGGGTCCAGGGGAGGGTCCCAGGATGTATTATGATGTCAAGGCTGAACAGTTCAACGTGAATTTGTATGTTGATTCATCCTCTCCCAAACATTGTTTCTCAATAACAGAAATTTTGACAGAGGCAACACCAGAGAGATGCTAGCAAGTCTCAAATGTGTGGCAGCACATTATAATGCTGCCAACACACCCGAAACATGCATGGATGGTACACGAGTTGACATAGTCAGGGACCTTGTTGCAGGCTTGACCAGCACTCCTGATTCAATCCGCCTGGTCATGCTCAGTGGGGTTGCAGGATCAGGCAAATCCACAATTGCAAAGACAGTTGCAACTATCTTGGCCAAGGAGGAAAACACTCTTGCAGCATCTTTTTTCTTTTCCCGTGACCACACAGACCGCAAGGATATAAATCACCTTGCTACAACACTTGCCATGCAGCTTGCAGATTATAGTCCTGGCTTTCGGACTCATCTCATGGAGTTACTAGAGAAAGATGGTACTAGCATTTGCAATGCAGAACCATCCTTGCAGTTCCAGAAGCTGGTTGTAGAAACTCTTGGGAAGCTACCTCCCAGTTCAAAACCATGGGTGATCTGTCTTGATGCTCTGGATGAATGTGGAAAAGACCGTGGCCAGATTTTCTTGCGGTGGCTATCAGATAGCATTGCTCAGATCCCAGCCCATATTCGATTCTTTCTGACTGGACACCCTGATGTCCCTTCCTATCTAAAGTTTGATAAACTGCATTCTCTAATGCATAGAGTTGTCCTGGATGAAATTGAACCCAGTATAGTTCAGGGTGATATCCACCTCTATGTTCAGCAATCCCTTGATGGGGCCAACTGGATTACACATCATCCCTGGAAAATTCAGAGTCGGCAGGCAGAAGAAATAACAACCCTTGCAAATGGACTCTTTGTTTTTGCAGCAACAGCTGTTCGTTATGTTCTTGCAGGACTGCCACATGTACCCCCCCAAGAATCTGTTGATTACCTCCTGGATGGTGAAGCTCTCACCGACCTGCATGATCTATACCTTCAGATTATGAATTATGCCATTCCAATAGCTGTCCCAGGAAACCGGCGTGCTCAAGGTTACCATGATCGTGCCATGAAGATTCTGAGTACAATTTTGCTCCTTCTGGAACCTTTGGATCACCAGAGTCTGGCAGACTTGCTTGAACTGGATAAAACAGTTCTTCTGGGGACACTGCTCCCTCTGAGTGCTGTAATCCATGTTTCTGATACTCCAGGGGCAGCAATCAGAATAATACATCTCTCATTCAGAGAGTTTATGACATCTTATGTTCAAGTGACCCGGCCTGAGATCCTCTGTGGTACAGACAATCAGCAACGAGCACTGGTGTCTGCTCTTGTGAAGGTGTTGGACAGGCAACTAAAATTCAATATCTGTGATCTACCAACCTCATACTTGCGAAACATTGACATGCCAGATTTCCGGTGGCGACTTGACAACTACATCCCATTGCATCTCCGATATGCTGCTCAATTTTGGACAGAGCATCTAGGGGTGACAGCGTATGATTCATGCAGTGGCCAAGAAGTGCAGAACTTGCTGTTCAAAAAGTTCCTGTTTTGGCTGGAGGTGTTGAGTTTACTTGGAATTGTGGGTTATGGACAGCAGGCTTTGTCCAAATTGATAGATTGGGGAAATGAGGTATGTCTAGAAGAGATTTTATGAGATGTTGTGAGGACTGAAAATCATTAGAGCCCACCCCTGTGCGAATTTGTGACCGATGCTAAAAGATTTATTTCCTTCTTTGGGGAAGCAATTGGTCAAAGTGCTCCCCACATTTATCTATCAGCACTGGCCTTGGCACCAGAGAAGTCTAAAATCACTGAACAATTCTCGCATGAATTCCCACGATTATTAACAGTTACAAGAGGGCGGATGAAACAGTGGCCAAATACAATTTCTGTAATGGAGGGGCACACCAGTATAGTTGGATCAGTGGGAGTGTCACCCGACAGCAAGAGAATCGTGTCTGGCTCTTGGGACAAAACTGTGTGCATTTGGGATGCAGAGACTGGAGCTGCACTGAGAGAGCCACTGGAGGGGCACACAGGTTGGGTGACCTCAGTTGCATTCTCACCTGATGGCAAGAAAATTGTGTCTGGCTCCTATGACAAAACTGTGCGTATTTGGGATGCAGAGACTGGAGCTGCACTCAGAGAGCCACTGGAGGGGCACACACATGATGTGATGTCAGTTGCATTCTCCCCTGATGGCAAGAGAATTGTGTCTGGCTCCTATGACAACACTATGCGCATTTGGGATACAGAGACTGGAGCTGTACTCAGGGAGGCACTGGAGGGGCACACCAAGTATGTGTGCTCAGTTGCATTCTCACCCGATGGCAAGAGAATTTTGTCAGGTTCTGGGGACAAGACTGTGTGCATTTGGGATGCAGAGACTGGAGTTGCAGTTGGAGCGCCACTGAAGGGGCACACCGATTATGTGCGCTCAGTTGCATTCTCACCTGATGGCAAGAGAATTGTGTCTGGCTCTGGGGACCACACTGTGTGCATTTGGAATACAGAGACTGGAGCTGCACTCAGAGAGCCACTAAAGGGGCACATTGATTCGGTCATCTCTGTTGCATTCTCACCCGATGGTAAGAGAATTGTGTCTGGCTCTGGGGACCACACTGTGCGCATTTGGGATGCAGAGACTGGAGCTGCAATCAGAGAGCCACTGGAGGGGCACACCAATGTAGTCACGTCTGTTGTATTCTCACCTGATGGCAAGAGAATTGTGTCTGGCTCCTATGACCATACTGTGCGCATTTGGGATACAGACTTTGGAGCTGCACTCAGGCAGCCACTGAAGGGGCACTCCAAGTCTGTCACTTCAGTTGCCTTCTCACCCGATGGCAAGAGAATTGTCTCTGGCTCCAAAGACAACACTGTGTGCATTTGGAATTCAGAGACTGGAGGTGCACTCAGGAAGCCACTGGAGGGGCATACCTTTCATGTTAGCTCAGTCAACTTCTCACCTGATGGCAAGAGAATTGTGTCTGGCTCTTGGGACAGCACTGTGCGCATTTGGGATGCAGAGACTGGAGCTGCACTCAGGGAGCCACTGGAGGGGCACACCAGTCCAGTCACCTCAGTTGCATTCTCACCCAATGGCAAGAGAATTGTGTCTGGGTCTTGGGACAAAACTGTGCACATTTGGGATGCAGAGACTGGAGCTGCATTCAGAGAGCCACTGGAGGGGCACACAGAATGGGTCAACTCTGTTGCATTCTCACCCGATGGTAAGAGAATTGTGTCTGGCTCTGATGACAACACTGTGCGCATTTGGGATGCAGAGACTGGAGCTGCACTTAGAGAGCCACTGAAGGGGCACACCAATTCTGTGTGCTCAGTTGCATTCTCCCCCGATGGCAAGAGAATTGTGTCTGGCTCCAATGACAAAACCGTGCGTATTTGGGATGCAGAGACTGGAGCTGCACTCAGGGAGCCACTGGAGGGGCACACACATTGGGTATTCTCAGTTGCATTCTCACCTGATGGCAAGAGAATTGTGTCTGGCTCCTATGACAATACTGTTCGCATTTGGGATACAGAGACTGGGGCTGCACTCAGGGAACCACTGAATGGGCACATAAATTTGGTCAGCTCAGTTGGATTCTCACCCGATGGCAAACAAATCGTTTCTGGCTCTGATGACAACACTGTGCGTGTTTGGGATGCACTGACTGGAGCTGCACTCAGGGAGCCACTGGGGAGGCCTACCAATTTGGTCACCTCAGCCATATTCTCACCTGATGGCAGCTCTATTCTTTCTGACTCCAATAACTGCACCATTTGTCCATGGAATGTTGATGGTATAGCCCATGACCCACCTTTGCAGTTTTCCAGTTCTATGATTAGATGGAGTTTACTCAATGTGGGTACTTCTTTATACATACCTTCAGTATAGGCTCATTCTCTATTCTAGTCTCTTCACCTGAAGTCCCCTTCTGCACCTCTGCATTGGGAAATAAACAATGGTTGGGTCTCATGTCTTCCCCTAGAACTCCTTCTTTGGATCCCTATACCATTTAGGGCTGGACTGTGGTCTCCACACAACACACTTATTATCAGCCAAGAACAGATCTTGCTCTCATATGACAAGTTTGTGTGTGGCACAGAGTGGGCAAAGTGTTATGCCCCACCAGAAGCCTCATCATAAATGATAAACATTTGACCAATATATCTTGGTTGCTCCTTTCCTCTCATGCTCAATTCTTTCTCTTATGCCATGTAAAGGATTGCTCAACCACTTGGGTGATTACCCTCATACCCCTTCCCTTTACACCCAACATCCATTTTCTGCCTCATCAACCTCCTTTATTACCCTTGCACTAACACTTACTCCTTGAATGCCCCTTCCTGTTCACCCCTGACCCTGGGCTCCTACTATCGTAGTATCAATAGTCTAGTCAATAGCTATATTCTGTACACTATTCTGGTCTATTCTCCTGTGGCTTATCTATTTTTGCCTGCCTTTGAATTCCCTGGCTGCCCTTGCCCCAGTTATTGCTTTTCCTTGGCCTCTCCACTGACAAATATATAAGGACTTACCCGGATATCTAGAGATATCTTTTGAGATATGTTTTTTTATGTTTGTGATCTAACATCGGCAGAAGGTATTGGGATATGCATAGGGTTAGGCATCCACGTCGCACTTCCTTGTTGCACTTTATGCACTGTTCAAAATTGAATATAGCAGCTTGAAACATCATAGGTTATTTGTACCTACCTCCCACATGGTGCACCCACACATGTAGTAGCATAGGTCTTTGTGAATGCATATGAACATCACCAAAAGCGGGAGATCCTGATGATCACTTGTGATGGCGGCAAACATGGACCATGCTGATGGCGTACTGCTAGGGTTTGCAGGGCTATCACCAACCATTGCAAAGCCGTCACAGGCTGGTCTGGGTATGGCAGCGGGACTGTAAGCCTTGTGATCCATTGACAGGGCTCAGTTAGGTTGATTGTATTATACATTGGCTTTTACCAGACTTAGAGAAATTTTATTGTATCCCAAGCCAAGTCAGAGAAGAAAAGATACAATCTTTCAGCCAGCAATAAATATAAATTTCGTCTCAACTGGTATTAAAGTTCATCATATCCAAGCTGAGCCACTAAGTCATCCCCCCTGTCCTCGCCATCCTCGGGCCCAAGTTCAAGTTCCCCTGCACCCTCACCCTCTTCCCTATCAGACTCATCCTCGTCATCTTCCTCGTCCAAGTCATCTGGAATATTGTCTTCAAGTGCGCTTGGATCGTCCTCGTCATCCTTGGACTCAGGCTCCGACTCAGGGGCTTCAGGGACGGGGCCTTTGCTTGGCTCGGGGTCTTCATCATCAGAGAGCTCTGGCTCATCTGCTTCCGGCTGCAGTGACAGACCTGGTATTGGGGCACCCGGGCATTTATTCAAATCTGCTCGAGTTGCAACATACTATAATGTACTTCACTACATTACGACGTCATCTCACAAGGGCTATTGCTGGCCTGAGCAGTTAGCTAAAAGGGATATAATGTATCACGAACCATTAGAAAGGCGCTGGACGACAATCCTGGTAAAGGGTTGAAGTGGGAAGTCGCTAATGGAGCAATCGCGGAAAGTGCCTTACCATCCTGGAAACGGATTGGGGCTACTGCACATCCCTGACTAAGGGCATATTACGCGGGAACATCCTTCTGAACCAGATGGATTATTGTTAGACATCATCTGACGTCTCCAGAACTGCCAAGATAGGGCTGAACTTGGTCGATCTACCAATTGACTAAGAAACTGTACTCAGGTACTGGGAAGCGGCGGCTATCACGATTTTCAGACAAATCACTTAAGTGGTTCAAGGCGGAATCATTTGAGCGGGTGGTTACCAAGGAGGATAACGGAGTGCTGACGAGGAGGTCGGCTAAAAGTTGACATATCAACAATATCCCATCACGATCGTTCTAAGCGATGTAGATCTTGACTCATCGTTAAGCTCGGCTCGTTGATGTTTCTTATAAATCTCTCTCAATTTTACTAATCGCTTGATATCTGACAGGAGTTCATCGGCTAGTTGCCATACCACTAGTCATATACCCTGAACCCTATTGCTCGTTTGTATCAGTCTCGTTTATATTTAGAATCCTGTAACATATTTAAGTGGATGGTTATGGGAGGAACACCAGTGAATCTCACCCCACCTGTTGGACGCGAAGTTACTAGACTTCACGCTTAACCGGTAGAGTAGTCATTCATTCGGAGACACCCAGAAGCTATACCAAGTTTCATTTGTTTTCCCTGTTTGAATATCATCTGTGTTGGATTTGGATCTTTATAAACGATGCATGGACATATTGGATAAACGGAACGGACGCGTGGAATATAAGGAAACAGATCGGACTTGACAATTGGTTGTAAATCTCGCAAGGATTAGCAATCGCGGATACTATTTGGAATCGGGATTCATAAGAATCACTTGCTTTACGCATCGGAGTACTATCTCCAAACCTAGACCCACATCATACAAACTGTTGCACATAAGATCTCGTCTGTCTATCTGCAATTGCGCCTAGAACGGATTCGAGCAAGTTTTATCTATACGACTTGTAGACCTGTAAAGTCTTGCTTCTCAAAGAGAACTAAAGTTCAAATTGCCACAATCTATACTGGATTGGAACCCCAAACTTGCATGAGGACTATAGTGTTTGAGTTGTTGTAGTCGCATTATCGAACCGCGTATTCATTTACAAGGTTTGTTTTGTGGTTATTTCACCGCCAGCCCCATAGTCAGCGTTTCAGCAGGACCTTGACTTGGTAGTGGCCAACACCACCACCGAAGTACCACATGAACATGTCACAGTCAACGAAGCTGAATGTCCCAACATATTAGTATGTAATTTCGAACTTGGAATGGAACTCGTGACATGCAAGTTCACATAGTGATACCGCCAGTCATTGAACTTGTCTCCTTTTCTTCCCAAAGAGGTGTATGGGACAGGCTCTGTTGGACTGTGGATGAAAGCCGGGATGAGATGTGATGCACAAATAACTTCATCGGGATCAACGAAGCCGTACACATTGGGTTCATCATCGGGCATAAATTCGACGTGGTGTAAGTGTTTACACTTGAATCCAGCCTTGAAGGACCAGTCGATCCGGAAACGACAGACCAGAGGAAGCTGACAGGAACAGCGGGGGTCTGTATGCCGTTATCATTGTAAACAACATCACAATGAAACACACTGAGAATTTGGACATAGTAAAATGGGTGATCAGACATTGCATCGGTGTTGTTGGGGGGCAACATCATGGTGTCGGTGCGATCCGATCTAACTTCTTGTGTGCCACATATAATCCTCAAAATCATCTTCAAACTTCAGTTGGATGGTCTAATTCTGTGGGATCTGGATTTATGGTTGTTTTCAGCAACATGTCTGTAAAAGGTTCACTTAGAGGGATATGAATGAGATGGAGCCCTCCGCACCCTTCTTTATGTTGGTTTGAACCATTTCAAACAGATTTGGCACTGTTCAAGATTTTTTTCACTGATGCCAGCCTCATTGCGGTATTGACAATAAACCGGAGTTGGCCACATCTTCAATTTCCGCCTTGTGAACCGAAGCAGAAAGAGCTCAAGTATCCTGGACACCGATAAGGGCCATTAGTGTAACAAATTCAGGAGTTGGCAAAGCAGCCACATCTGGATTCATGCTAATCCCAAGACATGATGTGCCGAAAGCAGGAACCTGACATTGTGCGGCGATGGGCCATCAGCAAATTTTGCTGATGACAAAATGCTTGTGGGGTTTTGTAACTTTTTGCACTTGTGCAAAAAAATAAAAGCACAGAGGTGATGTCTAGAAGCCAATGGGGTGGGTCCCAAAAAAAAATTGGGCCTTTGGACAGCACTTGTCGACTTGTTGACTTTTTGGGCTTATACAAGTGCTGGCAAGCACCAGCAAGTAAACTGTTAAAAGACCGATGGGCAGTGAGAATGAAAATTGGGAAAAGAGAGCTGGCCATTGAGATTACCGGGTAACCAAATTGAGATAAAGAAAGGCAGGGAAGAATAGGACAGACGGAAAATCACCTCCGATTGTCTTCTTTCATCGCTACAATATATGTGTATGTTGACTCTAAGACTCTTCCCGGAGACTGATCATCCTGTCACAATGAGCTGATGCTATTGCCGTCTCCTCCAGCAGATTCACCTGATGGACTCATTGGGAAATGCTTGTTCATAATATTTGGAGGAGATACTAGCAGCCTTATTCTTGATTGTTACAGACTTGAAAAGAAAACCTTCTCCTCGGTCTTAAATTAAAAACACTGGCTGGCAGATTCAAATTTTCCAGCACAATTTACAGTGAAAAATATTGTTTGTTTTTCAGACATTTTTCACTGAAAAAAATGGTGAAATTTTCAAAGCTTTTTACCCCTTCCCAACTTTCTTTTGAGTTTTTCACCTCAAACCGGAAAAGTGGTGGAAATGTTTTGAGTTTTCCACCTAGTTTCCAGCTGCAAAATTGATGGAAAACAAACAACATTTTTCACTGAGGATTCAGCAGAAAAATTTGAATTTTCCAACCAGTGAAAGCCAGTACAATTGAAGTACCGTAGTATGCATTCTATCACTGTACACTACTATATAAACCTTCTTGCCCAATTCTAGATGACCTACAATTTCTTTCCCTTCAACTCCAAACTTGTTCGCATGTCCCAGACAATGCAAGCAAGAAAATCAGCCACAGCTGAACTGTGATCACGAATTGGAATGTGCCCAAAACCAGCAGCTCATCAACAAGACCTGAATGCTGAGAGTTTTGAGCGGAAGAAGCTGTTGAAGCCTCTGCAGGGATTCTTCAGTAGTGTCAGGGGAACCCCTGCTTCGGACGGTTTCTATCCGGACCCAATCCAGATGCTCCAGATGCTTCGGGCGCTTCTCCGGATGGTTTTCCGCCTGGCGCTCCGGACACTTCTGCGCCCTTCTATCCGACTGCCAAACCACCCGGGACATCTGTCCGCTCTTGTTGGCACGTGCTGTGCGATCAGGCCCGCGATCATTGTAGATACCTCCGGACACGTGCTACTGGGTAGTTACCAACTAGTATATAAGGTTTCGCCTAGCGTGGGAATCCTCATCCTTTCTTCTCTTCGGATTCCCCCGCTAGGTGCGTAGTATTTCCGCTCCTGTATTTTAGTACCTATATTTATTCTTCAGATTCCCCCACTAGTTTCCGCGCCCCGCACTGAGCTTAAGGTTGCCCTTACAAGTAGAAAGACAGATTCAAAGCAATTAACTTTATGTACCATGGTCTGTGTCATGAATCACCCTGACTCAGCATCGCAGATATCCTTTTTCGGATTCTACCACATTCCTTTTTGGGAATAACCCGTCCTTGATCGTGTTATTCCCTGGCCCACAACACTTGCTCAACCCTCAGGGACATGAACATCCCTCGGACCTTTATTTGGAATCCATACGGACATGGATTCCTCACCACTTTACCGCCCGGGTTCTTATCGCAGTAACCCGGGACTCTATACGACGAGGGCATGACACCATACACATGCAACCCGGGTTCTGTGTGCTAACAACCCAGACTCCTTTATGCCGATGACCATATCCAATGGGTCATGACTACACCCCTTTATGTTGGTGGATATTCACTCCTGATATCCCTGCCAAGACGACTACACTCCTGAATGGTGACAGGTGTCCCCTGGGTGCCACCTGTTGACTCCTTTGTGCTCATGACTCCTTGGCGACCCCTAGATGCTGTGGTGATAACACATAGGGACTAGGAGCATCAGCATTACAGCTATTTGCGGTACATAAGGTGCGGACTGTTTTTTTTTTTTTGCAACATTTTGCTTAGAACACTCACCATGACCTCAATTCTGGTCAGAATCCTTCGGGAGTAGGTGCGTTCGACTCGCACTGAAAATCCGCAGGGGATCGAGTACCGGCTTTTTTGATGTAATTATGTAATGAAATTTCTCCCGAAAAAATGTGGTTTCCATTAGAACAGCTGCACCACAATGAATACTGGGCCAATTGACTTAGTTCTTGGATATGTTATGTATAAAAACTAGTGCCAGGGGATGGTATATCTTTTTTGGGTGTTATCCAAACTCATTGTGATTTGGCACTCACTCTACCAAACACCATATTTATGTACTAACATAAGTAGAGCCTACCATGCAGATTTGAGTGGATTTATATCTGTAAACCTGATAGTCCCCTGGTAATAGTTCTGATACATAACATATCCAAGATTTAAGTCAATTGGCCCAGTATTCATTGTGGTGCAGCTGTTCTCATGGAAACCACGATCTTTCGGGAGAAATTTCATTACATAATTACATCAAAAAAGCCGGTACTCGATCCCCTGCGGATTTTCAGTGCAAGTCGAACGCACCTACTCCCGAAGGATTCTGACCAGAATTGAGGTCATGGTGAGTGTTCTAAGCAAAATGTTGCAAAAAAAAAAAAAACAGTCCGCGCCTTATGTACCGCAAATAGCTGTAATGTTCCTTACAGCTATTTGCGGTACATAAGGTGCAAACGAAATTTTTTGCCTTTTTGGGCACTTTTTGATCTTTTTGCTCAGAACACTTGCCCCACCCTCAGTTTCGGTCTGTTTTCCTTGTGAGTTGGCTCATTCGATTCACATTCAAAATTTACAAGGGATGGCCTCCTCAGATTTCTAATCTGGCATTGAAAACTGCTGTTTGAGCGATGGAATGAGGTTTGTCTCATGTTTTCTGAGGATTTTTCACTAGGACAGCCGCCCTGCACTCAATTGTCCACCTTTTTCTTTGGTCATAGGCTTAATCTGTTCACCTTCAGAATACGTAGCGGACTGCCGCCTTACATCCTCGTTCTGACCCTTAAATACGGCTTCTTGGCACGGAAAATTGATGGTAGGTCATCACTTTCGATCGGCGGTCAATAGAACAGCTGCTGTGATCTCAAACCTCTACTGTTTCCTCTGTTAATAGGCTCATTCAATTCGCGCTTTGAAGCCGCAGGGGATGGTCTCCTCAGAACTCCTATTTATAGATTTAATACAATTTCTCTTTTTCCACCCTTTCCAGGTCAGAACACACAGTGGATGTGCAATAGGGTGTATTATACCAATGTAAGTATACAAGTGCAGTATGTAACAGCTTAAAGTGCAGTTTATGAAGAAATATTGATTTGTGGGCATCCCAACAGATCCTCACTGCTGTTCTGCATAAAAACCCAGTTACAAATGAAGTCCTGCATCATGAGTGCCCTTTAGGGGCAGGTTGGGCAATCTAAGGATACCGTCCCCTGTGCATCCCTTGGGAGAAGAGAATGAGCCTATAGAGAGATCAATTGAACAAGATTGGGGCACACACGAGCTGTTCTTCCAATGAATGGTCATATGTTGTTTTGTCAGACTGATTTCATTTTTCAGGAAAGCGCTCTGGGTCCGATATCTCAAATCTGGGAAGGCAGTCCGCTGCGCATTTTGGGGGCAAACAGATTGAGCCTATGACCAAAGAAAAAGGTGGACAATTGAGTGCAGGGCAGCTGTCCTAGTGAAAAACCCTCAGAAAACATGGGATAAACCTCATTCCATCGCTCAAACAGCAGTTTTCAATGCCAGATTAGAAATCTGAAGATGCCATCCCTTGTGAATTTTGAATGCGAATCGAATGAGCCAACTCCCAAGGAAAACGGACCGAAACTGAGGGCGGGGCAAGTGTTCTGAGAAAAAAGATCAAAAAGTGCCCAAAAAGGCAAGAAATTTCGTTCGCGCCTTATGTACCGCAAATAGCTGTAATGTTGGATACAGTAACCGATCACGATTGTATTTAATTTATGTAGAAGGTATATAAACTCAGTAGAATCTCCCCTGTACAGTAGATTCTACCTTGTCTATTCACAGGCCTTACTTTGGCTGGATTGCTTGGTTCTTGGACTTGAGCCTGGAGTGCTCTTGCTCTCATCTTGTTGTTCTGGTCTTGCCTTCACTCCCCTTTCGCTCGACAACACCAGAACTCCTACTCTCTGTTTCTTGCCTTGGGATATCAACCTAGCAGTGTTGGGTCTGGCCCGTTAGGTAGCGGCAAGGAGAGACACTTACCTACCAAGGGGAAGAGATCATCACACTAGTTCCCTGGCAGGGTTGTACAGAGACTGGTTCGCCTGAGTTCCCCTCAGGCACCCCTCGGTCTTGAATCCAGTTGGAACCCCTGTTCGGAGTAACCCTGAGTCGGGTTCCTCCTCTCAGGTTCTTGGGACGCAACCCCAACCCCCTATCCAGAACTCGAAGCCCCTATTCAAGCTGCCCAGAGCGGGTTCCTCTCACCAGGGTCTGGTGCATAGTTGCAGTACTCTCGCTGCACTATCTTCGGGTTCTTCACCATGGGTTGCTCACCACCTATGGATGCTGGCCTGGTTGGCCACATTCTCCCCTTGGATCCTCGACACACGGTCATGCGCTATTTGAGCGGTGACGGATTCTCTCTCAACACCTGGAGATGGCTGCTGTTGTGTCTGGTGTGGACATGGTCTAGCTGACCTAAGGGCCGTTGCTGACAGTCTGCATTGGCTGATTCAAGCACATGCTCTGATTCCTCTTTGCTTGTACCCCGATTTGGCTCATCTACAACACGAAAATCCCCCTCATCAACTATGCATTTCATTGATGCGTATTAACAATTTTGCAGAAAGACAACCCACTATGGGCGAATGGAATGTTGACCTCGCCACCCACATGATAAAGTGAGTACGCTAAGTGCCAGGCAACATCTTGGCTGTCGGGATCGAAACCTTTGGCCTGGTGGAACTTTCGGAGTCCAGCATAAACAGTTGGTTCCCAGGATTCTCCCCTGATCCCCATAGAAAACATCAGGGAGGGAAATCCGAGGTTCAGTGCATCCGCCAAATCAAGAAGTTTGTCACCTGACAAATCAAAGGACCAGTATCCCGGACAGTCAGTCGATATTGTTCCATTTTGAAAATCCTCGGGCAGCAGGAGAAATAGGAAGCCTCTGGGAGGATCTGTCAGTGTTGGAGAAATATGGATTTCATATGTAATAGTCTCCAATGAAACTTTGGGCAAATTAAGGTGAGCCGAAAACTGAGTTGAGTAGAAACTCATACCATAATCCTTGAAATTGGAGGAGATTCCGAGGCGATTGAATACATGATTTGCTTGGCTGAGCCAGGGTTGAGTGTGTATGTTGTACCCCGCACCGCTGGTTTGAATCACGTTCTGGGCCACAGCTTCATCAGAGGTAAACCTAGAAGATTGAACAGAGTTAGAGCCCGATGTCACAAACTCATAAGATTAATACCGGGTCCAATTATCCTCCATGAGCTCTCCTTCATCTCCGACAGCATTTTCCCATGGATAAAAGTAAATCTCTACATCTGGAATGGCAATCTGAACCCAATTCTCCAGCCGACCATTTGAAGGACAGAATATGACTCCACCGGGACTTGCTGTTACCAGGGTACACACCGAGCGCACCTTATGGGATAGGTTCCGAGAGCATATTTCGTGATATTGCTCCAGTGCCAAAGATTTGATGACAATGGCTTCCAAGTCCAGGGTGGCCAATGATTTGAGCCCATATTGGCAAGACATCTCGTTTGGCAGTGTATAATCTGAAAATGATTTTGTGCTAACACTCATGAGGTTCACCGGTGGTACAAAATCCACGCAGGATCGGCCAGTTGCACGCCGTATGAAAAATCCGCACACAGAGTAGCAGTACTGCAGGCTTTCCGATCAGAAATCAAGGCCAGGGGAATGAAAAACTCACCTGATCGCATGATAAAGTGCGTTTGAGGTAATCCTGGGCTGCCTGCGACGGTGAGAGCTTAGAGCATCCGCTGGGTCATAAAACACACAAGTACCCTGAACTCCGTGTGCTACAACCAATCAATATACATGTGGACAGGGCAAGTGACACACAGCCTACCGTGTAGGCAAATATATACACAGTTGCAAAATGTCAGTGCTGATACGGGTGCAAGAATTGGTGAAACGGCATCAGATCTAATCTCAACATTGATTTTAGTATCACCTATTGCAACTTGTAGAGCGCACCGTCGTGGAAGATTGTAGCGTGTTCCCCGAACTTGTTGTCCCATACACCTGAATAATATTGGGATGGCTGGGCGTAGCCTCAGCAACCTGGATGTCTCGAAAAAACGCAAAACTTGCCGAACTGCCATATATTTTGTAAATTCGGCCCGCCATTTCTGGGAGGTTAGATGGGACAGCATTTGGAGAAGTTTGCAAGAGACAGACATTTTCTGCGTTGTCACCTTGGTAAATGGCCACCGTCACGCTCGCTTTTCGGCCCTCGATTTTGG
This sequence comes from Mycena olivaceomarginata, assembly GCA_029378375.1. Classification (NCBI taxonomy): domain Eukaryota; kingdom Fungi; phylum Basidiomycota; class Agaricomycetes; order Agaricales; family Mycenaceae; genus Mycena; species Mycena olivaceomarginata. Next base: position 78,763 of record JARKIC010000711.1, on the reverse strand, counting down.
CGGAATATACTCTTTGGACACAACAGTGTTCATATTCAAGGTGATTCACAACACCAGAGTCAGTGTCGATGCGTATTTCGCACTGTAGGTCTATGTCTCCTAGCGAAATTTGTCCACACTCTAAACGACATTCAGCGTCTTTGCCAAGCCATGGCGCAGATAATTACCCAAAGGTAAAGTCGGAGCAGTGGCGTAGTTGTGGGTGATATGGGTGAAGGTCCCGCCAGTCACGGTGAAGTGGTGTGAACACGAGAAAACACCAGAGCTGAATTAAGCGCCAATAAGCCACAATTCGATTGAGGGACTCAGCTGCCTGTACTGAAACACTCACGAAGTAAAACCAGGATCGTCTGTTCCAGATCCAGAGCCAAAGTACTCGTCGGTGCTATGGGTTTCGCCGTCCATAGCCTGTGGGGGAAGAGGAAAAGGTTGACAGCTTTATTTAATTTTACAGCTTTGGACGCTGCAACGATCCCCGTCGGAGTTCATCTCAAGAAGATAATTCAATGCAAGTTTGTCCACCAGCCGGCAGGCGACTCGACTCAAACCGGCATCGGCGCTATTCGTTTGGATTTGGATCAACTTGTTTTGGACGCGGTATGTCTCAGACATTGAAGGCAATCTGCTGCTGATAACGAGTTCCGGAAGGACGTAGGGAGGGAGGGTATGAAGAAAATGGATCGGATAGATGGGTTTGGATTGGGTGAATACGGCTGACGAGATGCAGGGTAGTGCTACTTTACTTACTACATGTACGGCTGTGTAGCGTATTGTGATGGATTTCTCTGTTTCATGACTCAACGACCGTATGTTCTATTTTATTTCCAATTCCTTTTCATTTCATATTCTATCCACTGTGTGGATGTCCATTTCCTTCCTACCTACTAATTTACAACCCTTGTTTCATCATATTTCAAACACCCTTGTTTCACTTCTTATTTCGCTTCACCTTAGCTACCATTGAGTATATAAACTGCTGGTACTGGATAATATAACTCACTTTTCATCCACACAATTACTCTGCTCTAACGCGCCCTCTGCAATCGCTTAATTGCCTTGCTTCGTCTATTGGACATTGGTAAATGTTTTGCCCTTACCTCTGTCTAGGACATCCTTCAATCGAGTATTGCCAAAGCTGCAAGCTGGCTATAAGGTAGCGGACACACATCATCGGTTACCCCATGTGAGTTGATGGTCACACTACCTTCTTGGGTCAGAAATGGAATCAACAGTCCTTTGCATGCCTCCTCGAGAGATTATCCAAAATCTGGCACAACAGAATTTTGGAGATATATGCAGAGAGTAATCCCTAATTTTCTCAAAAAAATCTGTGCAAAATTGAGAGATGAGAGTTGATTATAGTGCTAATTTGCTACAGACCTGCATTCAGGTTGCCTCCTCACATGATTCCAGCCGCCAGCATGTCCCTTTTGAAGCTTGGAGGGAGCATACAATGTCCCTTGTATTTTCTAGCCACCCAAGCCGCCTGCGGCCCATTCAACCCATGGCGGTATGCATCGGCGAAACAGTGTGTGTGGAGAACAAACTGACACATTGAATCCAACGGAGCCTGATCAAGTGCGGCAAGCGTGTTCCACTCAAATGCGTCCCCCCGCAACGACTCAGGATTCAGGCGCGCATTCAAGCCTCGTGTTCAGGTAGACTGACTACCTATTTTGGACACTAGTCACCCAATTCTGAATATTTTATCAAAGTTTGACCTAAGGAGGCAATGGCGGACCGATCCCCAGAGAACTGTTGGGCCAATTTTTTTATTTTACTCCTTCAGGTTTAATTATTGTGTTTTCTCTCCATCGGCTTCCCAATATGGTATGTCACACTGTGATCACGTGGGGCAACTGATGATGTGTGTCCGCTACCTCACTTGATTGTTCACGCGTTATCAAGGAACTTGTGCACGGGGTTCAGTGAACCACAAAAACTACACGATCTGTTACACGTATTGAGGAGGGTGGGGCTCGTTCCAGGCAGATGTAGAGTGGCGTATGCACGAAGTGTAGGATAGAAGTAGGGGAGGATAAGGAAAGGAGGGAGAGAATGGGAAAGACGGCGGGAGGGAAGGGGTGAAACGAGGCATAGGCGTGGGCGTGGGCGGTACAATGCGAGGTGTTTATGTAGTGTCGAAGTGTGAGGGGACCAGTAAAAGGATAAGAGGGAGCAAGGAGGAAAGGGGACATGAGCATGAGGGGTGCGGACAGCAGCGGACGAGGGCGAGCCTGTGAAAGGAGGGTGGGGGAAGATGGAAGGGGGGAGGGACGAGTTTGGAAGCAAGAGAGGGGCTCATGCACTGGTGCAAGACGAGGCGCTGAGTGTGCAGTGTGTGTGACAGCGTACAATATACACCTCTGATGCAAGGCTGCGCGCCAGCGCACATGGGTTGGCACAGGCAAGGGTAAATCGATATTGGGCTGTCGCTGTCGATCAGCGCGTATGCAGCGGGCCGGCAGCAACATGAGGAGGGAGGATGCGAGGGAGAGGAAAGGTGTGAGGTTGGAGGGAAGTGTACCAGACGAGGGAGGGAGCAGGAAGGAAGGAGGAAAGGAGGGAATGAGAAGGTGAGAAGGGGATGGGGATCAAGCGCGTCGTTCCACATACGCTCAGCGTGAGTCGGTGGTTGTGACTGGTAGCGGGTACGAACAGTTGGTCGTACGGCGGTGTTTGAGTCCTGCACCAAGGGTGTCATTGGGAGGCGGGCAGAGTGCATGCAGAGGTTGGCAAATCACATTGATGCGGCTGTGTTTGGGCAGCACATCTAGGCAGAGTGCAAGCACTGGTAGCATACAGAAGAATAGTCTGGAGTTTATCGTGCCCCGGTGGATCGGTGATGAAGTTATTATATAATCGTCGGAGCTTGAATTACTTTCCCACACGGCTCTTTCCAATTCTTCCGCACATCTGACGCCGGCCGGCTGCTAGGACCCATATCCACAGCCCATGGCCTCTCGATAGCAATGAAATAGTGAACAGGGCCGTCATGCAGTCGCTCTCACGGTGAAGAAGTGCATTCCGCAGTGGTCAAACGGCCTATATCCGTGGCAACTCGAGTTCATCATTCGGATCCTGGACGGCAAGGATGCCATCTGTTGCACAGCGACGGGAGACAGCAAATCAGCGCTATTTGCGGTACCCATCATAGTCCTTCGTGAGGTGTGGGCCAATCGGCATCTATATCCGGATTTGCCCACACGTGCTACCCCCGGTCGGGATTGTCATTACTCCGACCAAAGGCCTGGCCAGCAACACTTCTAGATCTCCCCTCCATCTGTCTTCACATCTACTTATCAGCCTGTCCAGGTTCTGGAGCTCGAAAGCTTTCTGTACCTGCCCCGGCATACTGCAGCGAGACTGTCTCTGAGGTGCGGAAAGCCGGCGTAAATCTTACGGGCCAGATCATGGAGTGTAAGTGGAATGTGATCTGTGTCGACCCTGAACATCTTCGGGAGAAAGCATGGAGACAGATACCAGCCGCTGATAAATTTCGAGCGAACCTTGTCTATGGCTGTGTGGATGAAGCACACTTGATGAGAGAGTGGGGAGCTGTGTTTTGTCCATTGTTCAAGCATATCAGCCGCTTTTTCCGTGGCTCCTGTCCCTCCACCATGGCCGTAATTGCCCTCTCAGCCACGATACAACCTGGTGCCGCTTTCGAAGGAGTCTGTGAAACCCTCGGCTTTACCGAAGGAGATCTCTATGTGATGCGCCGCTCCAACGAACGTCCAAACACTCAATTCATCATGCAGGCCCCTTGCACATGGAATCGGAAGCTCAGAGTTCCCGTCCCTGCTTGAATTTATCCAGTCCAGCCAGAAGGTGTCGTCCATTGCCGAACCCCATCGTCTCCGGCACGTGAAAATGTACCACTCTCTATGGACTGCCAAGGACAATCAACAAATCCTAGCCGACCTCGAAAACAACCCGTACTGCCAGCTTGTGATTGCAACAGTTGCATTTTCAAACGGCCTCAACGTGAAATCGCTGCTTGACCAGCATTTCCATGGGTGTTCCTGAGACCGTAGATAAGCTGTGCCAAGACCAAGGTCGTGTCGGTCGCGATCCAACTACTTTTGCTCATGGTATTGTTCTATATCAACCCAGCACACTGCTGGCCGCCGAAAAACAGCTAGGCCATGAGTCGCCTCTCTGTTGATGTGAAATGGTGCTTACCTGCCTCAGTTCTCCCGTCTGTCAAGTCCAAAACTCGGAAGAAACTGCAGCTGTGACAGAGAACCCGCCGCATGAGTGGTTCTTATCTTGGATTCGTTCGGCATTAAATTTCTGAATTAAATACAACTGTCAAAGGCAAGCCGAACAAGAAACCAGTTCCAATGGAACCTGCAAGAGCCGCAGTTCTGACAGAGAAGATATGCTACATCACTCACTGCGTTCCGAGGGTCCGTAGACCAAGGGTTAGTCTACCCCCGTAGACAGATGTAGACAGACTTTGAGCTAGATGTACCTTGTCTACATGGTCTACAACCCCTTGCTGGCGGGTTGGTTTCTCAGTCTTGTTTGCGGAACTGTGTCGAGCACTAAATGCCAACTAAATGCTATTCACCCAACGCCGTGGCACATTCCGTAAGGCAACGTAAGGCGGTGATGCCCGTGATGTGGCAGTTCCGAGTAATCTGAGCTGACATGACGCGGTGGGTCAGTAAAAATTTGCATTCTTCTTGGTCAGTTAATTTTTCTCATGAAGCCACACTACTTCACATTATAAACATGACTACCTACTACTATACCTACGGAGGTTGGCTCGACGTTCGCAAAGACTGCGCCGAGCACGCCCTGACAGCTGCCACATCACGGGCATCACGCCTTACCCTGCCTTACGGAATGCGCCACGGCGTCGGGCAAATAGTGTTTAGTGCCCGAGCACAATCGAGACACCAGAGGAGGCGGCAGAGGGCGGCAGGGAGTCCCTGGGAGTAGGGACAGTGGTAGACACACATAGTCTACCCGGGGTAGACAGATGTAGACCGATGATAGACCCACGTAGACCAAAAATAGTCTACGTGGGATAGACACACTCAGTTTACGTAGTAAACTGATGTAGACTGACGTAGCCTCACGTAAACAGGGTCTGTCTACGGGACCTCGGAACGCAGTGACTGCCTTCAACAGAACTTACCAGAACCCACCCCTCGAGACCACCACCTTAGACTGCAATGCCGCTGGGCGTCCCTACCCGTGTAGCCTCTGCATAGCACGAAAGCCGAAAGCCCTCACCCTCTTACCTTCCCCGCTTCCGCCTGGTGTCGTTCTCCCTCCCTTCGTGCCACCAGCTCTGAATTCTGCTGCTCCCGTTGCGAAAAAAAAAAAAAAAACCATCGAAAAAAGAGCACGCTGAAGTTGAGTCGGCTTGAACGTCTTCGGGGCCGAGCTCTACTCCTCCGAGCGCACGCGCATGCGCAGCTGCAATCACCCTCGGTCTTTATACTTCCCCACTTCCATTGTCGACTCCATCGTTACATGGCTCCTTCTCATGGATTCTATGGACTCTCTTGCCACTCTCATTGCGCCTTGGGCTTTTTCGGGAGCGTACCTCGTGTCCTTGTACCAGATCGTCGCTGACCTCACCGAAACTATCTCAGACCGACACAAGGCGGCAAAACCTGGAAAGAAGAGCACAAAGGGAACAGGTGAGAAGCGGAGATCCAGGAAGAGAGCCCATCAAAGCTCTGAAAGCGAAGACAACTACTACTCCGCCGAGGAGGAGCCCGAAGAAACTCCTGTAAATGACGATGAAGAATTACCCCGCCACCACCATCCTCGCCCCATCTTCGCCCCACCAAAAGGTGTCGTCCACTTGACACAGTCACGAATACAGAACATCCTTCGGCTTCCACCAAAGCACCCAGAGAAAAATTACGGACCACGGCGGTGGTTGCAGCAGGCTATCGGCCACAATACAATACTAGGCGGCGTGGAGAGCGGTAAAATATGTTTATTTTTATTAACGGACTGTATAGCTATTATTTGTCTTCGTCGCTATTTTCACTCGCGGAACTGTTTTCAATGTCATCCTCGCTTTCCTCCCTTTCAACTTCAGACTGCACTGAGTCATCGCTCTCCGTGTCCGACGCATCTCCTTCCCCTTCGACCTCCAAGATCTTCTCAAACTCTTCAACATCACACCAATCCATGTTCATCTTGCCGTCTGCATCGATATACGGTGCCAAATCCGATCCGCTTTCGAGTTGGTCCTCGCTGTGGTCGGTATTGTCCCATTCCTCAACGCAATCTGCGAGCAAACGATATGGGTTGACCTATTTGCAAGGTGATGCTGACGATGGAGAGGGACTGGACGGTTCAGAAGCTTCGGATGGAGGGGGAGTGGACGGTTCAGAGGTGCTGGAAGATTCAGAGCTGTCCGGGTCTGAGTCTTCAGAGCTTGAAGGTGAGTCGCATGAATTGGAGATGAGACTTGTTCCGTCGCCGCGGGACTCGAGTCGCCGGGTGGTTCAGTTTCAGGACCGCGGTTTCGTAGGTTTTCCATCCCCCACAGGATGTCTGCGTACGCTGCTCCCTCCACCAAGAACTCGGCCATCTTTCCCTGTCGAAGGTGCTGGTATCCACGGTCAAACCTGTTCACTGCGGCATGCCCCATGCTTCGGCCGCTCCGAAAATAATGAAGCTCCTCCTCTTTATACATGTGCAAGAGAATTTTGGTCTCGTCTCGAAGGTGTGGGGACGTGTGAGCTTTCCCTCGGTGCTTGAGCTCAAAAGCAGACTCCATATCTCCCTTCAGTTGAAGGAAGTGTCAAACATTGGGAGAGATGGCCTGCCGATAGAATTTATCGTCCCATTCACTGCCTCACTTCGAAAGCATCCCCTCCATCCACTTGTTGCTCCATTCCTGAGTGATATTGCCCTCAATAGCAATGCGAATATCCTCCGAAAGGAACATAAACCAATTATTCAGCATTGCCTCCTTGAGGTCTGGAGAGCACTCGTATGTCAACAGCACATGCAGATCGAGGAGGTAGCGTGTATAGTTCAGATTTGCGCTACCAGCGAAGGTGAAAATGAATATTTGAAGGGTTAAGTAAATTAAATTCTGGCCACGTTGCGTTGAAAGAAGTGTAGGCATACCTTGAATATCTCTAAAACGCGGCCTATATCCCCCTCAGGAATTGCGTAGCAGAGCTCAATCCACCACCCAAACTCTTGGAGGAATATAATCGAGTTGCTCAGTACGTGGTCACCATCAAAGTCTTCAGGTTCAACATGTGTTTTGGGCCCTTTGTTTGAAGCTGCTACAGGCACTTCGTCCCCAGTGCACGGTTGCGGCGGGGAGTCGACATTTTCCTCGTCACCATTGGTGTGGTCTCGAGCCCACAGCTCGCCAAATGGGACCTTGAACGTAGAAGGCGCCTTCTGGGATTCTGTGTTGGAAAGCGACAGCTCGTACGCGGTCTGTGATGCATAGCGGACCCGGATAACCTGTGCATGCTCAATTAGATCGTCCAGTGTCGGTAATGCATCACAGCTATTGAGCTCGTTGAAATGTGCTTGAAAATCTGCATCAATGCCCAACTGCACCCAGATTTAATCTGGGTTAGATGTTAAGAACAGAGGATGTAGAGAGCTCACCGCCAACAATCGAGAAGCTGAGCCTCCCAGATGAGAGTCATACTGCGACTAGGTGGGTAGAAGTCGCATTTTTTCAGATCTGTAGGTCTCTTCATGTTGGTTGTGTGCGAGCTTCGAGAGAGGGCGGAAAGGTCCTTAGAGACGGCGGGGCCATAATGGTTCGATGCGCAAGCATTGAGTTCAGTTGCTTTTGTATGCCAAGTCTCGGGAGTTGTAATGACATTTCGGCAAGATTTATAGATGTCGAGGGTGGTCAATTCATATTTCTGCAAGCGCTTGAGTGTAGTGAACGAGGCGCCGTCTCCTCGAATCCAATCGAGGATGTTCTTCGATTTTTCCGGTTCAATTCCCATCCGTTGGTCGAAATCGATGTGTGCGCGGGACATCCCTTGTGTTTCAGTGGAATGTTCACTGTTCATTCCAAGAGGCTGCAGCTCTGTCATCCCTCGGTCGGGGATGCGATGGATTGCGTATTTGTTCCGAAAGAGGGCCGTAATTTCTTTGGAGAGCGGCTGTAGAACAGGGACAAACTCGACCAGGATGCGGACGTAGTGCAAATGCATCACGCCGTTGACATGGTCCCAGTCGATGGAGTCGAGCAGGCCATCCGTGGTCATATTTTGCCGTTCTTCCTGGAGTATACACACGATGTGGTCGTCGGCGTTAAATGCACCTGGTTTACAGTCGTAGAGACGGAAAGCCGTGCAGGCAGTGCCGACCTACAGTTGATTGTCACGGCCAATCCCATGCTCCCAGACGGGCGAATACTGCTGGCAATTGTCGAGTATTTTGCCCCAGACAGCTTCTCCTCTCTCCGCCATCTCTGCTACGCTGTCGCGCAGAGTCACAAAGCTCGCATCTGTCATGGTATTAAGGGCACTTCATGCCGCGCTGTCGCTGACGATGGACCCGAAACAGCAATAGACTTGTTTGACGTCAACGTGAGACTTGCACGCAAAGTGCCACAGAGCCAGAGGCAGGGCAAGATCGCCGCTGGCATATCGATAACGGCTCAGGACGAACGAGCTTATCGCTCCCACCTGTATCTTTTGGAACTCAGTATGTTTCAAAAGCGGTAAAGAAAGGGTAGGACGTACCACGGGATGGGGTCTTCTCTTGCGAACTACAACCACTCCATTTTTCTTGGGCGCTGCCATCGCTTCCGTAAGGTCCTATATCAACTCGCCTTCCCTTTTGTAGTGCTGCGCGACATCCGATATCGTGAACTTTATGTCTTCCCAGCTGTTCTCACGTCTTCCTGCCGACCATTCGATCTCGCACGGATGTGAGTTCTACTGGTTGTGTTGCCGCGCTTCTTCTGTGCCAGTTTACCGACAACAAAATGAGCACGGGCTTTGACGAGCTGCGTTGCCCAAGCGGACAAGGCAGGAGCTGCGTGTTTAAGTGTGCCGAAGGGAATACGCGCCGAAAAAACAGCAGCGCGCTCGGCTGGATACTTCGGTTTCGGGCGGCTTTGGCAATGATGGTAAATGAGCTGAATGATATCCACCATTTTGAGCTTGTCTTTGCCCTGAAGAAATCGCGTGACAACGCGCTCGTGACGCTTGGTGCGCGGATCGAGCTCCCCGCGGCGATGATTGTAGAAGAGTGTTTGCAGAAAACTGCCGAGAGACGAAAAGGGCCAATCCTCGAGCAAAGTATTGATCTTTTTGAATTCAGTGCGCTTTGGGACTCTGGGGGAACGCAATCTCGGCTTTGTAGACATTGTGGATGAGACAGGAGAGACTGTGGTTGGGGATGGGGCTGCTGAGGGTACAGAGAAGATTGAAGATGACACTGGAGAGATTGTCGACGTGGACGGCGTTTCTGGGGGCACGGATGAGTCTGTAGATGCCGCAGGAGAGCATGTGTAGGCTGATTGGGTTGCTAAGAGCGCGGAAGAGAGTCGTGGAAGGGGAGGAATGACCAGGGACAGTATCTTATTATAGTCACGGACTTTTTTGACTGGGGGAGGATTGGCGGCCATAGGAGGCCCCAAAAGCCTGGTTTAGTGGAGTATGACAAGTTTCTGGGGATTTTCAACGATAGAAGGGAGAAAGACGCGTGAATTGCGCATGAATCGAGTGTGAATGGGCGACGCGTCGCGAAGCACAGCATTTCAAACTCAGATGATTATATAATAACTTCATCAGCGATCGCAAGTCCACCTTAATCAACAGACTATAACATGCGAGCTTGCGAGCACAAGTTGTTATAGCGTCTGTCTACGAGAGACTACGTACTACATGCACCAGTGCCAGGCATACTTCCGGCGCGTCATAGTCGCTGCATCTCTATCTTCATACGTTCTCCATCCAACGCGTCTGGGTTCACCCTGCTCATATACGCGCCTTCCAGCCATGCCTCTCAATCTGTGCGGCTCTGCGGATCCCATCCGCCTCGCCTCTTCCCCCCACTCCTGTACCCTACACTTTCGTGACGACGCGACCAGCGCGTCTCTCTCGCGAAGCTCTCAGTCGCCGTGCTCCTCCCCCACCTCCGCGTCCTTCACGTCATCTTCGGAACCCAATCGCCTCAGGACAACACCACGCTCGACCTGCTCTCCCTCTGCCACAGCATGCCTCGCGACGACCTCCTCGCCATCCCCGTCGCAACGCGCCCGCGAATCGCACCTTCCTTGCACGAGCTGGCACTGCATGTCGATCCGCGTGCGTGTCTCTCCTCCATCTGGACATTGTATCGGTGCTAACTCACCTTCCCCTCATTCCAGCAATGCCCCTCGAGCTATCCAGGTCTCGAGTGGCCCTCTCCGTCTCGCGTGCTTTCCCCGCCTTCGTGGTCGGCACCTCTGTGACGTGATAATCGGTGCGCGCCGCCCTCCAGGCGACCTCAAGATTCTTGTGCTGCTCCACGCGTTGCTCATCCTGCAAGGCGCGCCAGCGGCATTGCATATGCTTGCACTCGATGTCGCGTACATCACGGATGACCACGAGCCGCTGGACGCACACCCCGCTCTCGTCCTCGCCGTTGTGCCTTCCTTGTACATGCTACATGCTGAGCTTGCATTTCGATCCGGGTACGCCTCTTCCTCCTATTCTCACATCGTATCGCATGCTATTAGCATTCAGCTTTCCTTTCTAGCGATGCCGCGAGTGGTCCCTTCCACGATCCATGCTTTCTCCACCGCGCAGTGCACCTTCGCGAGGCCTACAACGCGGTCATCGGCACCCGACACCCTCGCATTGTGCCCCCCAGGCGCTCTGTATAACTGGAGTAATAGGATGTTATTCCTTGAAGTTGAAATAATATTCGCGTTCAATTCGCGTTGGCTTCGAGTTTACGCATGCGTGTCAAATGCGTGACCAGTTCTAGCGACGCGACGATCACGCGATTTGATTACTCCTGAGGCTGACACTGACAATGATGGTAAGAGGCCGGCAAGCGGCGGGGCACAAACAGTTGAAGAATTCATGGACACATTTTGTAAATTACAAAGAGCAGAGTGGTCCAGAAGATGCCGCTCGTCGTCGACCTTCGGTCGACTCCTCGCGGCGGCTCGTAATTGCCTCTGACCACAGGCTTTGATACTATTCTAGCCCCTGATATGTCCATGGATTTGATGGCGAGCCGTACCTCTCGCAAAATTTAATCTTTTTGGTTGGATTTTGCTCTGGGACATACATTAACTCATGATACATGACTTGCAGAGTTTATAGATTATTTGAGGAATGAAAGCTATTGGTATGACGATGCCGGTTTTGATGCCACTTTTGACCCCTGATGTGAAGTCAACATCATTGCTTTATGCTGCATGCACTTTTTCCCTTCCACTCAAGCTGAGTCTCTGAAACAACTTGAAACACATTCAGAATTTCAGGGAATTTTTTTTGGGGGAATCCATGGTCTAGATGAAGAGATATCGGGGAAGTGGAATCGGTTTTGATCCAAAACCGGCCTTTTCGGGTATTCTAATTTTCTGGAGCCCTCATTCCTGGCGCATCAAATCTAAATTTTGGAGAGGAGACAACTATTATGCATGACCACCACATACTATTTTTTCCAAGTGTTCTATCCAGATTTGCGACCGGGATTCCCAAAACTTCCACTTCAGGGTGCATGGACACATCAGGGGCTAGAATAGTACCACGTCAGCTTGATTTCAAATCGCGTCACGCTTTTGACGGCATTCTTGCACATCTAGTGCACAACAGTACTAACGTACTACTGTTTGTGAATGACCCTGAGTCTGGTCCGACTCTGAGCATTGTCTGTACCCACCACAGCTCACCACTCGAAATGCATCCCATCCTCCGCGTTGCTGAAATTGTCGATCTCATCTTTGCACAACTGCAAAGTCCTGATCCCCACCTCCCTATGTCTCGTTTGTACATGTCTCGTCACTCCATCTCCCTGTCTCGTCAAGCGCGGAATGCAGCCCTTGGCCGCAGGGATTTTGCTGTCCTTGCGAGAACTTGCAAGAGCTTTCAGGGTCCTGCGCTGGACTTCCTGTGGCGTGAGCAAGATACCCTCACGAATCTCCTCAAATGCCTGCCGTCACATCTGTGGGAAGAAGAAACCGTGACTAGGTACTACGTCCAGAGACGCTTTCTGGCAAGTCGTTGTTCCTGTGTAATATCGCCTGCGGTGTGCTAATATTGCTCCTCAGCGCATAACCGGTCCTATCCACCCAGCAGATTGGGATATACCGTTGGCGTATGCCTCTCGAATTCAGAAACTGAAACTACAGCCGTCGAACCTGCTGTCCGACTCGGAGCTATCCTTGGCCACCGATGTATTCGAAATACTCGGCACCACGTTCCCTCATGACCACCTGTGCCCCAATCTCAAAGCACTATCGTTTAGTGCTTCCGACTTTGACTTCCCATACATCCGCCTTTTCCTTGGCCCCAAGATTATAGATGCCGCCATTTTCCTTCCAGATTTTACTGCCCATGTGGCCTCACTCCCCGATCTACCAATTCGGTACTCGCAGCTTCAAAAACTCTATTTGGACACCGGTTCACCAGCGCCTGAGGCTGCGAGCCACATACTATCCCAGATTGCTTTAAAGCTGGACCGAATCGAAACTCTCACACTCGATAAAGTTGATCGCCTGGCGATCTCACATCTTTCTGGCCTTTCTGCTCTGCGAGCATTGAGGCTAGAATACCCAAATATACGAGATTTAGGACCGTCATCGCCATCTCGCTCCGTGATAGATTCACAAGCGACTCCGTTCTCTGTTCTCCGCGAACTCTATTTCTACGACACAACAATCGAATTCGTCATCGAGTTCCTTGATCAGCTATTCAGCTGTGGTTTGGTTAATTTACATATTGGCACAGGCGCAGCGGCGTTGGCGACAAAATCCGTCACCCGCCAACTGTATACGGCTCTGGCCGCCCATCTGTCGCACTCCGCTCTCCGAACCCTCGAGGTTGAACTTCCGGAGAACGTCGAAATGCAAATGCCAACACCAACGGCAGATGGGCTCGCCAATTACGTGATCGACGGATCCATTCTTGGGGCGCTTTTTTGCTTTGCGAATCTCACCAAGATCACCCTCGCACCGCCGGCTGGATTTAACCTGGACGATGCCACCGCATGGGATATGGCTCGTGCATGGCCAAAGCTCGAATCACTCTGTTTGGCGACGGGCACAGATAGGCCCCATCCTTCCAGCATGACGCTGCTGGGTCTTCGGGCCTTCGCCAAGCACTGTCACGAGTTGGCCTCCCTCACCATCACTTTCGACGCTACCACAGTCCCACCACTCGACGATTCTCCCGAGGCCACGGTCTCACAATCTCGCCTCAGCAGTTTGGACGTCGGCACCTCTCCGATAAGCGATCCATTTACTGTCGCGCAATTTATGTCCGGGCTGTTCCTGAACATGGAGAATATTGCGACGTTCAACGAGTGGATTTGGGAGGACGTTGAAGATGTCGATGCGGATGGCGACACCGCTGCAGCATATGACCAGTTCAGTCGATGGAAGCAGGTGGAGGCGGCGCTCTCGAAATCGCAGGGTGCCACAGAAGTGCTTAACGCGGATGCGTAACGACGCTCCTCTATGACAAGTAGAAGCAACTGCTATCAAGTTTTTCTGTACGAATTATCTATGCTCCTATCCAAACACCTATCTAGGCACGTTACATGCATTCTTCTCGATGACCGTTGCATCTTCCTCTCCGTGTGATTGGATCTTTCTTTCTCGATTATTTCGCATGCGCAGCAGTCCTTGGTTCAAAAAACCTTTATTTCATCTCCCACTCGAGTGCTAGATAGTCGCCTCAGTAGTCTGCGCCTAAGCCAATGATTCGCGACGTACCTAAACGTAGCTCCGATACATTCGAATACTCGCTCTGTGTCCATCATTCACTGTCTTCATCCTCCCCCTTTTGTGTCACTTCGGGAAAAACAGCTGCTTGACAAGCCATTGCCGCCAGAATTATGTACTCGACGGCCTCCGAAAATGCCAATCCTGGCCGTGCATCGTATCGCCCAACGACGGCCGGTAGATACGTGATCAAGTTCAGCACCGCATGGATACAGCTCAAGGCGAGCCCTATTTTGTGGCGACCGGCGAATGTTTTCGATCTCTGGTTCAATAGGAGTTGTGAAAAGTTTCCTGTGAAGTGGAGAGGCCAGTAGATTAAGAGGGAGTATCGGGCAAAGGGATGGGAGACTATAGTCCTGTCGGTTGAGGCAGGAGGTGGGTGGTGGGCCGCGAGGACGTGGTAATTGAACGGAGCGAAAAAGTGATAGTAGATGGTGTAGTAGTTGATTGCGATGAGCGAAATACACACCTAGAACATTCGACGTAATTATTAGAATGGTAGAGCAGTAGGTCATTATTGAATAACTCACCCCGGCTTTGATGCGCCAACTCGTGCGCGAATCGAGCCGCTGACTAGCACGCTCCAAGTGGGTCGGACTGACCCGCCGTATGGATGGGATCCATCGGGATTCGTCCCAACTGAACGCCAGTCGCATCACGATTTTCAACATGAAGAATGGCAGGGTAAAATCGGTCGCCAGCGTCCAGATAATCAACCACAGCCAGCTCAACGATTTTGAGATTGAAAATTTTAATTTGCTCGTTTCCACAGTAGTTGCTGCACCTGTGGAGGCTGACAATATCCTGTTGAACGCCAACAAGGTGGTTCCTGACACGCTGATAGAGACAGTAGACGTTCGGGTGAACCAGTAGTCCATATTGAGCAGGTTCGAGATTGGCTTTAAAATAGTCCTAAATGCGCAAGTCAACCACATTGTGTCGGCCACTAAATCGAAACTTACGTGAGTAAACCAATCAGCAAGCGACGACGCGGATGAGCATCTGCGTGGAATCGATGCCCGGCCATAGCATCTTGTAAGTGTGAGCACTCGTGTCCTCCTTCAGTGCAAAGAGACACCCACTCAATACTTCGGCTTTATTGTGTGCAATTACTTTTTTATAGTCACTCTCGTTGTAAGACACGCGGCTCGGTGACCCATCCAATGAGTTCGAAAGAAGATATTTCACAGGACTACGACCCGAATACGAGATTCGCCAGTCGATATTGATGAAGTCTGCTGACGGGTAAGCTCTACGGTTCATATTCCAAGGCCAGCCTCACCAGGGTCCGTCGAAGACGTATTCGTGCAGTTTTCTCTGGTTACAGGAATCGCAACAATATCCTGAGCTTCTCAGTTTCTCAGCTGGAAGCGGTATGAAACCACCGACCTGAGGGCCAGCGGCAGATCTCGCATGGCTGAGGTACGGGGCGTACGCCCATTCGGTAAGAGGTTCTCCGGTATCTGCATCCTGGACTTGAAGCTCAAAGCGGGTTTCCCAGTGCCCATTCGTCCTGTAATCCCTGTGGCATAGATTCAAATCAGGCGTCTTGTCACGTCCTTGTCCGCACTTTGATAAACAGTTAGCGGAGATTCAGATTATTCTTCAAGGACGGACCGAAGTGGACCGCAGCTTATTGTGTTCTTTATTGTACAACCTGCGATTCATGATATGAGTCTCATCAACCGCCCGGATTTGCGTTCTAGAAAAATGTAAATGTCCTAGGTACAGATATATCTGGGCAAGCTCGGGCATACCGTGTCACGACGAATGGATGACGCTTCAGAGCATGTTCAGGATATTTGGCTATGTCAGAAACCCCGAGCGGGCCCCCTGCAGTATCGTCTTTCTCCTCGACGTGGTTTTCTTCTTCATCCTCATCCTCGTTATTCTCGTTATTTTTGTCGTCAGCCGGTTTATCCTCGCTGGAGGATGTATCTGAGTTTGTGGAGTTCGTGCATTTGCTGCCAAATTCATGGAATTCCAATAGCGGCATCGAGATGCCAAACGAGTCCAATGCTCTATCTGCCGCACTCTGTGGACCGTTGTCGGCAGCTTCGAGGGGAAATCTGGCACGGGAGGAGTCAATAACAGAGAAAATGTTAAAGAAAACTCACGGCCACGAACGAACCGGAGGTATCGTCAGCACCTCGGGCCGCCATGTAGAGAAATTGGTTATTTGGTCCACAAGTGAGGGTGAGGTCGGAATGAGGACGAATGATGCTCGGAGGTCGTTCTCCTTCAATAGAAGACGCTGGCTGCGAACCAAGCTCAATCGTCGATTCATCAGGTCAGGGCTGGCTTACTCACAAAATAGCTATAGGTAGCTTATAGGTGAGGTTCGCTGTTTGGTGTTTATCCGCCAAGTGAAGTCCCCGGAAGACGATATCCGAGTATAAGGGTGTTTCAGGAACGACACTGCTGCTCTCGCCGGCATTTTCTTCTAGAGGCAGAGCCCAGATGCTCACAGCGATATCGAATGATTGCTTTTCGTCAACGAGTGGACGAACAACGCTAGTACGGTTCCCCACTTCCTCCAGGGTCTGGTTCTGGAACACCCGTGAATGGGAGAACTGCGTGAATTCAAATAATCCTTTTCCGAGTCCGTAGATGACCACCGCGAGCAAATATCCCACGGGAAGTCCGATGAGGACAACGCAGGTCCACAAGCAAAAGGTGCAGGAAGAGCTCCGTTTTCTGGCGGGGACACCGGGATCGAGAGAGGGATCGCTTGACATTTTGGGGGGTAGGAATGGTAGATGGCAGATGCTACGGTACCGGCTATATGCGTCTGATTCGAATCCGTTTTCCGGGAGAAGTGCGGGAACAGGATCATCGACAACACTGCATAGTATAATATATTAAGCGCAGGCTGTTCTTCCCAAGGAGACCACCACGTAAGATCGAGCGGTATCACATCAGTGGGATGGTTTGTCTATTCATCCAGCCTTGAATCTTGACGCCCTGCATTGCCTTCTTGAGTTGCTTCCGCTCCTAAGCTAATATGAATTGAGCGGTGATTTCTACGCCTGTGAAATTAAAAGATCGATATCGCCAGCCGGTTACCAGTCTGGAACCGTTATAAACTTGCGTTCTGCGCTCTGGTGGTGGGGGGTAATTGGCGGGGTACTGCACCACTAGGGGTGATCAATTCTCAGCTCGTCGCAACTGCAGACAAGAGGCTCCTCCCTAAGTAATTAATTGCGGCGATCAGAACTGAGCTGTGCCAGTCACTGTGGGACGAGCACCAATGATCAGTTACGACGTGGCGTCTATGATATAGGTTTCAGCGTGATGCGGAGGCAACAACCTTCTGAGGCGACTGGACAAGAGGTGGGCGGACCGAAACCCCGGGATATCAACCTCCGAAACCTTAGTGGTGGCTGTACCCCCCCCCCTCTAGCCGAGGCGGTTGATCGGACCGATGGCCCTCGGACCGTTTACCGCACCCAATACAAGAGGCGCACGAATACAAGACGGCGTACACAAGGCGTACAACTAGCACAACGACACAAGCCATAGCAGTACAAATTCACCTAGAAATACAACAGAAATACAAGATTATTTAGACCCGGAGCCACTTGCAACGGGAATCGCGGCGCCCGAATTGCCCTTGCGCTTCTTGCGCCCTGTGGTCGTCGTTGGGGCCGTTCTGACGGTAGCGCGGCGCTGTACACCCAATTGCTGGCTGGCCGCGTCGACTCCTTCATCCGGCCCGGTCACGCGAGCAAACCGGGCTGGAATCTGGCTGTGCGGGATTCCCAATGCGCGCTGCTCTGTCTCGGTTATTTCCATCGCCGTCCAGACGTCGTGTGGGAGGCGTTGTTGGGCGTCCGGATTGCGCGGGGAGGCATATTCTGGATGAGCTGTTAATAAATGCTCTTCCATATTATACCTCCACTGTGCCGGCTGCGCAGCGCTTGGATTGCCGGCCGCCAACGCGCTCGGACACAGCGCACAAATCACCGGGACGTTACGACAAGGGGTTGCTACCGAGCCACGCTCTGCGAACGCGTACTTGAGCGGTGCTGCGAGGCGACAATTAGACTGGATGGTGGCGGTCTTTTTCTTGACTTTTAGATAGACTGTGCAGGCGGCGTGTCCGGATTCTCCGCAAAAGCCGCAGGGAAGTGAGTCACCGACCTAGGCGGTTGAATGAGGAGAGCAGGAGGCGAGGGCGACATTACTCACTGGTTTTTTGAGGGTCTGCTCAACGCCCCGCATTTTGCACAGGATGTGCGCACCCATGTGCGCGCGCGGATTGTCGTAGCGCTGTCCACAGCACTCGCAGACGCGGTTCAGCTTCTCGCCGTGTTCGTGCGTCAGTTGCTGGGTCGGAATGTCGGAGAGGAGGGCGGGGTTGCCTGAAGAAAATAGTCATAACGAAATTAATACAAGCGAGCGTGCGGGTTTGCGTACCATCATCGAACACATAAGGGAATGCATTTGATGCCTTCACGCCGACGATTGAGCCAGCCGCAACCTTGTTCTCCACGGCGCGACCCCACAGCAACTCGCAGACGATCCCCATCTGCTTGTCATCTATCTCCCACGAACGACCCATAGAATTTATCCGAGCAGCTGTTCCCTCGCCAAGACGAACACTCGCGTCTACCGTCGTGGGATTGACGAGCTCAGTCAGGAAACCCGGAACGGAGACCAGGACGACCTTGTCGGTCGCAACCTTGTCCGCCGCATCGCCGCCCGTCGTTCCGCGCATGACTGAGTCGACCTTGAGATATTCTCCATTCCAAATCCATCCCCAGTCCGAATCAGCATCCGAGTCAAGCCAATCGGCCGCCCGTACGGTCGCGCTCGTTGGAGGCTGGTCGGCGAGGTCTGACGCCCCCGTTTTCCGGGCCAGTGTCATGGAGAGAATCTGCCCAGTGAGCTTCACTTTTGCGGCGGGATTTTGGATTGTGGAGGTGAGGATGCTGGAACGAGAGACACCATCCTGGTGGATCGCGGTCGTACGTAGGACGGCAAGGGATACCTTCGTCTCGGTACGAAGGAGGGTGAGAATGGGGTCTCCAACGACGAACGTGTTTGGTCCCAGTAGAACAGCCGGGTCGATGTTCGTGTCGTCACGGGGCCTCGCATTGACGTTTGTATGCCCACGAACTCGGAGAAGGCGAACGATGGATTTGGGCTCGAAGTCCTTGCTAATGACGAGGCGGCAGATACGCTGCTTGTGCACCCACTTGCCATTGACGTTCAGGTAGTCACTGGGGGTGACGCCGCGGCCGCTGGGGAGTTCGAGTTCAGGTGCAACATCAGCAGGGATGCTCTCTTCAAATGAGACACCATCGCCCTGGTTGTCTTCGTCGGAGTCGGAGTCCTCGGGATCGAGTTCGGGTTGAGTGGCGAGAGCTGGAGCGGGAGAAAGAGCGAGAGCGGGAGCGGGAGTGGGAGTGGGAGCAGGAGCAGGAGCAGGAGCGAGAGCAGGAGCAGGAGAAGGAGCGAGAGCGGGAGCGGGAGCAGGGGAAGGAGCGAGAGTCGGAGAAGGAGGGGAAGCGAGAGCTGGAGAAGGAGGAGGGAGGGCGGGGGTTATCATCGAGCGGTCAATGCCAGAGTCGACGCCGGGATATTTACCCCCACGCCACGGACGAAGCATGTCTACGTCCTCGTCAGCGAACAGTGCATCGTAGTCGTAATGGTCGGGGGAAATAGAAGTTTTGGTCAAGATTTCTAGGGCAGCGTCACGGCCTGCACTCCATGCTGAAGCTGCGTGGCACGATCCAGCTGTCAAGTCTCCCGTCCAGCACTTCATCGTCAGATGGTCGACGCCCTCCGAGCGTGACATGCTCAGACGGCGCTCCCCTTGTTCCAAGTCGGGATTGCGCATAAAGGCACCTTGAAGATCGCACGCATGCCCGAGGCGGTCAATAGCCTGCAGGTAGTTCATGGCGGAGTTATGACCGCCAAGCATGCACAATTTCCCGAAGAGTCGCTCCAACGGGTCGTCGCCGACTTGGAATAGGTAGAAAGGCAACATCGGGTCACGTTCTTGCTGTTTCGCGAGGCAGAACATCGCGTTCTTGACCATGGTCTGGCTATCGCCGTAGAGCTGATTAGACATATATTGCAAACGAGAGCAGCGGAAGAGAGTGAAGGAAAGGTGAGAGAATGTAGCCAAAGATGTCACTTGTTGGGTCAAAGTCATGGCGGTGTTGGTGAATGGTTCAAGAAGAGATTTGATAACAGAGGCGAGAAGGCGAAGGGCATCCACCTCGGAGACCGTGTTAGCGTCGGCGGCGGCGCCGTAATCGAGCTCTCCGAGTGCGATGATGCCTAGCAAGAGTTGAACTGCACGAGGGACATCTTGGGGGTCGTGGGGAAACAGAAGGTCGTGTACAGCGGCGGTGTCGAGGCCGGGAAGGCGGATCAAATACCGCGCGAGCATCGTAGGGTTGATGATGAGGCCATTGTTCATGGCAATTCCAGCAGGAGAGCGGAGTAAGGTACAAAAACCTGTAGTTCGATTAGTGGGTTCCCAAATAGAATGGATAAGGTCATGACTTGCGTTTGAAAATGTGCTTGAAATCAAAGTCGAGCGTTACATCGTCGGGCCCAGTCCACAGGTTGAGCCCCGTCATCCCCGCGAGGGTCCCGTGAATAATGCGGGATTTGCCGGTACTGGAGAGCTTCTGCGTCAAAAACGCCTCGTAGCCAGCAATCCGGCGGACCATGTCGCCGTCAGTCGACCACGACCAGATCCTCCCAACCTTTTCCGCCGCGCCGGAGGACCTCCAGGCCTCCATCACTGCATCGTAAATAGTGCGTGAGTCGGCGGCCTTGACGTGCTTGCATGTCGGTAGAGCAAGGATGGGATAAGTTCCGGATTCGCCGAAACAAGATGCTGCTACCACCGTCATTTCTTTGGCAAAATGCACTCTATCTTCCTTCAAGGACTTGACCAAGGCGAGTGCAGAGTCATAAGTACTGAGAACAAGATTGACAGCTGGAGAGTGACGCCAGCAGAGACCGCCAACACTATTAGCGTGTCGGAAATGGACTGCACGTTCTTCGAGCGCAACCTCGTCGACCATGAGATTGACACCGCGCAGCGTAGTGCGTCCTGCGGCCGCGCGTGGCTTCAATACGACCTCTTGAATATTGTGGAGGATGTCGGAGATGGAGATCGTGCCAATCGTTGGCATGATACGGGTGAACGCCATGTGATTGCGGAGGGTTCGAAGGGATGGGAGGCCGTTAGCATGGCTGAGTGCATAGAGGAGCTTTTGCCCGCCGAGGATATAGGTCATGAGGGTCACGTCGATGGTACGCGGGTCGGTAGATGGACAAGGATTCGGAGTGTTGCCTTCGACGGCATCTCCAAGCATGTTAACGAGTTTCCGCGGACTCGCGCCATTTCGAAGACCAACAGATAGAAACTGCTTGAGCCGGGGAATGTTCGACTCGGCGACCGCGAACGCCAAACGGCGGTAATCGGTCAACTTGCGGATACAGTTTCCGAGTTTCTTGGCCAGACCCACACACTTGGATAAAATGAGCGACAGTTATTGCGCAATGATCAAAACAAGCCACTCACCCGCAGACGCAGCTTTCTTATTTCAGAGTCCTTATCCCCAACCTGGCTGGTAAGCTGTTCATAATTCAAGAAACGGCGGTTGGTATGCGGTTTGGCATCAGTCGCAAGCTCCTTGAGCTCCTCGAGGCGCCGTGGTACTTTTTTGCACTCTACACAACTCTCTCCATTTGTCGGACCGAGACATTTCATTGAGAAAGCCCGTGTAACTTCGGCGCTATCGATTTCAATGCGGAAGGATTCTAGTTGGGATTCCGTTGCTCCTTGGTGAATGACACGATGCCAAGGAAACGTACGGCCGAGGGGCCCGGCCTCGATGTTCCAGTTGACCACAACACCGGCGCAAAAGGAAAGAGAGGTGGGGGCCGGATCGGGAGGATTGCGAGTTTCGGGGCTGGGGGGGCGGATATCTTCAGGCGGCGCCGAGGAAGAACATCCGTTTCTATCAAAATAGTTAGACATAGCAGGAGAGCACATGTAGAATACGTACCGAAAATCAACTTCATCTTCGTCAGCATCCACTGGCATCGTTTTGGGAACAGTCTGTGGGTCTGGAGGCGCCGTTGCGGCGCGGACGTGATATTTCGGGCTATAGGTACACTTGCTTCCCGTTTGGTGCGACTCGAGACCTGAGAATTGCCCAGGAGAGGAGAGGGGGGTTCGTCCTGGGATCGAAGTATTCACCCACTTGCTGCAGCGGTTACACTGCAGCCGCCAGCATTTGTTGACACCAACTTCCGCAACGACGTGTCCGGCATTATAGAGTTTGAGAAGACGTTCCGCCTCGCTAACCACCGTATGGTATTCGTAATCCTCGTCGTCGCTATCGTCCTCCTCCTCTGGGAAATGGTACAGGGGTGGAGGATCATCGAAATCTGCGGGATACGCGCGCTTGCTGCGCCGGTCTAACGGCGAGGTAGGAGAGAACTGGAAGCCGGTGCCGGAGGCAGGTGTAAAACCGGATTGATATCCGCTATCGGGGGTTCCAAAGGTTGTGGGAGAGTGAAGATGGGACGTGAAGGCAGTCGGAATAAAAATTGGCGATAAATTTGGTCGAGAGCTTTCAGTATGCTGATGACCGGGAAGAGGTGAATGAGATGCGAGAGGTGTTGAAAAGACGGTCGGGGAAGTGCCAGATAACGAGACATCCGATTCTTGGTCGTCCTGCGTTGCGGAAGGCCCGGGGGCGGAAACTGTGCCAGACAAGTCAGGGAAGAACCCGTCCGCCCATTTCATGTTTTTGAAGGCCATAGTGCATCGGGAAGGGGAGAATGAAAGGGTCCGCGTGCGATAACTGCAGCCGAGTGACTGAGGAAAATATTAAAGCGACCTGGCGCGTAGAGACAAGAGCGAAGCGTATTCGGACGCGTTGTTTGTGGCGACCAAATACCGCGACTTCGGTCCGATATAAACTTTTGATCTCTTCATTTCTGGACCACCGAAAATTCGAAGACCCATCTGAGTCGCTTCTGAGGGGTCAAAAATGGGGGGGTCATCCAAGTCAGATTTACGATAGAGTACAGTTTGCGCTGAGGAAAGGAAACCTCAGGATCACGCTGTTCTAATCTAAAAGCTGACAAAATCGTCCTCCCATCATCGGCCGAACGGAGGTTGATATCCGGGATTTTTCGGCCGCCCACCTCTTGCGACTAGTCTAGTTTTAAGCGCGGGGGTCCGATCGGAGTAGGACCTTGTTATATAATCTGCACCGCCACCGTGGCGGTGCCTGTCGTCGCGTCCTCGTCGCGTCAATTCCTCTGCCTCTTTTCTTGCTCTTCTCGCGCTCTCTTCACGCGTTTTCTTCTTGGATTCCATATACCATCCTCTAGCCCATGAAACGACATACCTATGGCCCCCAGAATCCACTGGCAGGATGATCTCGGCCGCAAAACCATTGGTGATATTGTGAAGAAAGTCATTCCTGCGTGGACCAACGGACTTCGCCCTGTTCAAGAAGATCTTGTCTCGGCGATACTGGACGGAGACGACGTTTTGTGCTGCACGGCCACTGGTGACGGCAAATCCGCCGCATTTTCCGTCCCGATTCTCGTACTTGATGAATACACCATCAATCCGCAACTATACCCCGCTGGACTTCGTAGTAAGGTTGGATCGGTTGGGGTCGTTGTCACGTTTTTAGCTCCCAATGTTGACCTAGATGCGCTCATCCCCGCTGCGTGGCCCCGAAAACGCTGCCATCGCTTCCACCACAGTCTACGTATAGCTCTCCGCGATCGACATTCGTCAACCCACCACGTCTTCTTTTCATTCTTCCCACCACCGTGCCCCTACCGGTTTATTTCAATTCATCCATTCCACCTCTACTCGTACTTCCCTAGACCACGCCATCGCTTTTATCACCTAATTCCACGTTTGCGCACCTCCTCATGTCAATATTCTATTTGGGAGGACCCCGCTTTCGTCCACGTCCCATTCCGAGCTGCATCTATCGTCCCCCACGTTCCTCACGGCTATACGGTCCCAGATTTGTGCCGTACAGTCTAGATCCAAGCAGCAATCGTTCCCCGCGCAGGAGCCGTCGTACCCGTGTCCAGACGTTCGCCAGTTCTTGGTTTCGCATCCCGCATCGAGCCAGAGCCGTATCGCACCTCCAGAGTCCTTACCCGAGTCATTCACGCCGCTACAGCCCCGCGTTAGAGTTCCTACTTGCGCACAGTCAAGTCCAGCACCATTCATCGAGTCTCCCACGTATTCCTGCGATTCCGATTGCGTTCCAGCCCTCGATTCTAGTCGTTTCGGCGTCCAGGTCGTCCTTGCATCGCGCACCTAGCTCCCATAGTCGCCTTTGGGTTTCAGCGATGATTCTCACAGATCTACGAATATTTCAGTCTCAGCCTGCACTCACCCTTTCCTTCACCCGTTTCCTTGCATTTGCTCGACTTCTTGCCTTCGTTCCGATGTTCCTTCGATGCGCGCACGCTTCGCCTATCCGACGAGTCAATATTCCAGTTGGGAGGACCCCCACTGCGACACACCATATGACCTTTGATTTCTTGCACATTTTTCCCCACTACCTTTCCTTCCACCATCGCCCGCGCGTTTCCCGGCATTCGAGTCGTTCCCACCGTCGCTTGTCCTCCTGGATTGTTGCTGTCTTCGCCAGTGACCGAGGACGGTCACATTTTCAGTTGGGAGGAGATGACGAGCATTGCCCCCACGCTGACCACGGAACCCGAGCCTCCGGAGGCTATGCGCTGTTAATTTGAACTTAACCCTTATTAATACAACCGACAGCTCCCACCGAAGCGCACTCCCTTTTTCATTGGTGCAGACATGTACTTCGTGAGAAACATGGGCAGGCCGAGTTTCACAAGGAATCTTTCTGCCAGCGCCTTGATGCCGAAGTTCTGGAAATCACGCCAAGTAACAACGTGCGCCGCAGCCTTCCCGCGGCCATTGGTGCCTGCACGTAACTGAACTCGAAAATCTGGGTCTTCGCTGTCATCCATAGTAGCGCGCCCTATCTGTTTTCGAGCCTCAGCTGCAATGAGTCTTGTTGCCCAAGTAGATATGAATGGTCGCGCATGATGAATGGTACTTGCGTCACCGGTTGTGCAGAACATCAAATCACGCTCGTGGAGACGGATGTAGTCTTTGGACGGGTAACTGCAGCGGTGCTGGTACATCAGAGGCAGGATGTCTGACATCCTGATTTCGGTGCGTCCTCGGAGAAAATACGCGACAGCGGCAGTATGGGTGGATCCTCGAGGATCAGGTTCACCGTGGGGACGATTGAAAAATAAGATGGCAAGAAAATCGCCAACAGAGTCGAAGGGAGAGTTCAGAAGGAACTCATCCATGGCAGCAAATTTAGCGGCCACTTTGTTCTCAACAGTTTGCGCCGGGGCACAGAAACGGGGCTGCTGGTGTGAGAAAGTGGAAGCAGAGTCAGGGGGTGTTAAGGTTGCTGGCTGGGGAGTCCACGTTGACTGGTCTGCCCTGTACGACGAAGACACGGCCGGTGGAGCAGGGATGGCGGGATTGGGGTCAAGCAGTGGCTTGCGGGTGTACGAACGGGCAATTTTGCCGAGAATGGGAGCCGGATTTGGAGAAGGATCCATTAAGTATGAGTATGTACACGCTGAGATGAGTCGTTGGCAAGAAAGGACGAGCAGAGGCAGAGAAAACGCGTCGCTAGCAAAGACGCGACGACAGGCACCGCCACCGTGGCGGTGCAGATTATATAACAAGCTTCTACTCTGATCGGACCCCCGCGCTTACCAACAGACTTCAAACAATCGAGGTACGAGATCAGTTTTGTTTGAAGCGTCTGTCTCCGAGAGACTATCTTGCGACTGGATCTTGTGGTCGGTTCTGGTCAAGCTACGAGGGTGGCAGTGCTCACAAACGGCATCTTCCGAGTCACTTTCATATTTTTGCAAGTCAGGAATTCAGGACCTTTCAACCAACGAGAATTGTAATGCGTTATTTCGTGCGAATTTCGTGGATAACACCATCTCCATCTGAGTGCTAATATTCTGGAATTGGGATCTCCGACGGGGACGTTATTTTACGCGCCCATGACAGTCCAACTACGATTTGATAGTCTCGTGAACAATTGAGGTCTCCAGCACTCCATATGAGTATCAATACCGGATAACGATTGGCTTGTGTCTACGAAATCCCGCCAATTGAATCAATCTCGACAAATATTCGACTGTGAAACTTGCTTAAGTAGGACATGGATTCTCCCTCTCTGCTGACCTCCATCTGGATCAGCATCAGGATCGTTGGTAAAGATAAGATCGTCGACGACACCCATCTTGTCTCGTCAAGTTCGGCCAACAGTTACGGCCAACGAATACCTTGTTCCCTGTTGAGAAGTCTGTCAGACCAGCGCGACCGTCAAACTTCCGTATACATATATAGGTCATGTGTCGAACTACTTCAGTCCAGATGAAGCTCCCCCATCTATCTTTCGAATTACAAAAAAAATCTACACAACTTGAGTTGAAAACAAAGTTGAACTTGGGAATTCCTCTCTAGCAGCGACTTGGCGCGGTTGATAGCCGGAATTGATAGCCGGTTTCCGATCACAGCTTTATGACCGAAAGCGTCATCCCGCTCAAATCCCGCGGAGAGCTGGATCAACACTCTCGCAACCCGCTGCAGAGAAAAGGTTCGTTTCGCTACTTTAACCGGGTTCTGATGCCACGCTTCTACTGAGTTGCCACGCTGTGTCACGCTGCATATTGCCTGTCTCAAGATAAATACTACTCGGCAACCCGCTCGGACTAGTACACTCTCACCTTCCTATCCCTCACCATGAATTTGTGTGGGGATTCCGGCGCATTTGACCTCCCAAACCCCTGCATCCGTGGCTCTTGGGCCTCATTGGCACCGAGTGTATTGGTCCTAGCCATATGCTTCTCCTTTATAAAACCACCCGTCCCGGTCCGCAAATTCGTTGACGCGGTCAAGAGCCCATTCACCCAGTACCTGTCCCTGCACGAGGCGGAGAGACTCGCGTTGGCGGAAGAGAAGAACATTCCGGAGGCGCAGCTGGAGGCTGAAACCATTATTCCCCTGTGGCGCACGGTCGTATTCGTATTCATTGGACTCCTCGAGTGCTTGGCGTGGCTTGCGAACGGTACGTTCCTTCTCATCACCGGACATTCTCGATGGGAGGCGATTCAGCTATTCCTGGTTGCTTTCACGTGGCTTTACGTCGTCGTACGGCCGATTTTGCGACCCACAGCAACTCCTCCTTACGATATACTCACACTTCATACACTTCAAATCGCTGGTGGAACTCTCCAACTCGGAGGATACATTTTTCAGCATGTCTGGGGTGCGGCTTTGCCTGGGACTTTGGTTCTGGTGGGCCTGTCTGTGAATCTGGCAGCGTTAGTCGGGCTGGTGGCGGTTATTATGGGCATGCCACTGGCTTTACCTTCGTATTTAGTCAAAAAGAAGGATATTGTGCGTCACATTCAAGTTCTCGATAAATCTCATTTATGCCGTCCAGGATCGAGCGTTTCGCCTGAGGATTACACTACCCTTTGGGGCTGGGTTACTGTTGGTCGCTGTGGATTCTTTTCTCGGTGTTCGTTGACCGTCTTTCCAACAGTTCACTTGGGCTTACCCTCTTATCAAGCGGGTGCGTCTTACGCCCCTCCGTTGTAATGTTATCACTGATTCCTCTCAGGGTCGGGATACAACGTTACACGAGAAGGACGTTTGGAACCTGAGCCCCAATGTCCAATCGAAACCTCTTTTTATCAAATTCAATGCTCTGCCGTAGGTTACGTCTCTTACGTTCATGCACAGCAGCAGCTTATGCTCTCACCAGAGAAACGAGTCTTTTAGCAAGTTATGGGCTGCAAATTCATTGGACATCATGTAACCCGCTTTATTCTCACGGGTTTCTCTTATTTACTTGATGGTCTAGCGCGGATTTCATTTTAACACTCTTCGGAATCATATTCAACTATGCTGGGCCATTCTTCCTCAAGTTGGTTCTTCGCTGTTACAGTTTACCGAGCATGCCTTTACCCATATCCCACTAGGCGAATTTTGGACGCACTCGATACGAACAAAGAGACAGCACAGAACAAGGGTAAGGCATACATTTATGCTGTCCTCATGTTGGTCTGCTCGATTTGCAAGGTTCGTGTCTATCGTCTAGTTCCCCGGCTAGATTTAACCGACTTTCTTTCAGTCACAATGCGATGTCCAGCATCTGTGGCGCGGTCGCCGCGCCTGCACCCGAATTCGTTCCGAGCTCATGGCCGCCATTTACGAGAAAGCCTTGAAAAGACGCGACTTTAGCGGTGTTGTAGACCAAACGATCAGCGGTCCTAAAGCAGGAGTAGCGAACACCGCAAAAATCGTCAATTTAATGTCGGGCGACGCAAATAAGATTGCCCTCCAAGTCTCCGGTGAGTTCCGCGCTCGTTCGCGATTTTCCACGCTCTCATCGTTCACGGCAAGATCTACACGGGTTCTACGGCGCTCCTCTAGAGGTCATTATCGCTTCCGTTCTCCTGTACCAGCTGCTTGGCCTCTCTGCCTTTGCTGGATTCGTCGTTCTGCCTCTCGCAATGCCCTTGACGGCCTATTTCTCGAGACTCAGTGCTCGCTTGGTCAAAGAATGGTTGAAGGCCAAGGATGCGCGGACGGGGGTTCTGACTGAGTTGATCAGTGCTGTCAAATTCATAAAGGTGAGCATTCAGTGAGCTTATCCGGCGTAGTATTGTCGCTAACAATACCCAGTTCTTTGCTTGGGAACAGCGGTGGATTGATCGGACACTGGAAGCACGCGAAAAGGAGCTCAAGTGGTGGTTCAAGGGTATGTACACGCAAAACAATTACAGTGCTCAGGTCTAACCTTCTCTAGTTCGTCTGGTCGATGTAGGGTTCTTCTGGTATCTCTTCCTCTCTCTGAACCCTTCGATCGAACTAATCTCAGAATACCCCAGCATATGGGTCGCGACGCCGGTCTTCATTTCAGTCATCTCGTTCCTCACATACGTGATGCTAGGAAACGAGCTTACTATCGGAACCGCCTTCACGGTATGTATACTTGGTGCATGCATCACTGTTCCGTTGTCTTGATCAACCACACACAGGCGATTGCACTCTTTACCATGATTCGGTGTGTTTCATTCCCTCTCAATCTGGTGCTTTTCTCACCCTTAGTTCCTCAGCCAACCTCTCAACGGTAATTTCTCCTTGTTGATGTGTCTAGCCTACCTCAAGTTGCGTTGCAGTACTCCCTAACTTCTGGGTGAAGATTCTCCAGGTAATCTATGAATTTTCTTGTCTCTCGTTACTCTTTCTGACCTCATCCTCATCAGACGCGGGTTTCTATTGACCGGATCGCCGCCTACTTGGACGAGGCAGAGGTCTCCGAACAAGTTTCGACTCTCAAAAAGAACCGTTCTAGCCCTGCCTCACCCGAATCAGAAGACGATCGCCTTGGCTTTGAAAACGCATCGTTCAAATGGAACGAAGTCGAAGAGGGTAAGGACAAGAATAGCACGAAGCCGGCCTCCGAGGCAGACGCGATCCGTGTGGTGGATGAATCCGCAACCGTAGCTGACCATAAATTCGAGCTCAAAAACCTGTCCATCATCTTTCCGGAGGGGAAGCTTACGGTTGTGACCGGACCGACTGCCAGGTGTGCAATCCTCGACGTCCTTGGGTTCATGTACGATATTCTGACTGCGCCTTCAGCGGCAAGACAGCGTTGCTGGCGAGTCGCACCTTCTCAAGCTTGAAACATGTTTAGTTGAACATCAATCTAGCTGGCCGCTCTCGGTGAAATGACTTCCCTGCCCGGTGGTCGTATCATAATGGCAAAGAACACCAGCAAAATTGATGCTCATGGGAACATGCATGCGCTCTCCTATGCGGCCCAAACGCCCTGGCTCCGTCACCAGGTAAGGTTTCTCGTTTTTGGTTGCAAGGCCGAGCTAATATATCCTCTCTATCCCACAGTCAATTAGGGACAACATTCTATTCGGCTGCCCCTTCGATGAATCTAGATACAACGACGTTATCGAATGCTGCGCGCTGAGAACCGATTTGGATATTTTGGAGGATGGCGATGCAACCGAAATCGGGGAGAAGGGTATCTCATTGTCGGGAGGTATGGCCCAGCGCTTTTATTTTGTTTCAGCTTCGCTGATCACTTCGCCCAAGGCCAAAAGGCTCGGTATGGCTCAAGTCTTTCATTTTTATAAACGCTGTTTATGATTCATTCAGGGTCGCCCTTGCTCGTGCCGTATACGCTCGAACCAAGTACGTTCTTTTGGACGACCCTCTGAGTGCAGTGGTGGGTCTACCGTTATTTCTTGGGCTCGCAATGAGCTAACACCGTACGCAGGATAGCCACACGTCACAAACCTTGTACGAAAAGTGTCTACGCGGACCTCTCTTGGCCAACCGGACAGTCGTATTGGTCACACATCACCTTGAACTGGTTCTTCCTGGAGCACACTACTTGGTGCGAATGCTGGACGGTCGGATAGACACGCAAGGCATTGTGGGAGCGTTGCGCGCGGGAGGCGTACTTGACGAGATCACCCAGGAAGCTGCTGCCGAGGTCGAGAAAGAGGGACTGACCCTCGCCAAGGAGACCGATCATGCAAAATTCGAAGAAGCCGAGCAGACCAAGAAGTCACGGAAGCTGGTCGAGGACGAACATCGCGAAGTCGGAGGAGTAAAATGGGAGATCTACAAAACCTATCTCAAGGCGTCCTCTTATACGATCTGGTCCCTGGTGGCCTGCCTCGTGATTCTTCTGCAGCTCCTCGGTGTGGGCGAAAGGGTTAGCAATTTCTTCACTTGTCGTCAGACATCTGACGATCATATTGCGAATCTATTAGATTTGGATGAAGGTGAGTATATATCTTGTGGCCAGACTTATCTGTCTTGATGTCGCGGTCATCAGGTTTGGGGTGAAGCGTACAGGGAAAAACACAACGCATTGGTGTTGAATGGCACTTATAGGTTATTGACGATAGACCACCAGATTCCAATGGAGGGCCACTTTGGCCCGTCCCCCACTGAACCCCTCATCAATTGGCCGAGTGCTGCAAAGCATCCACTGTTCGTTTTTTTTTTTTTCGTGTCCTCTCTCTGTGAGCTTACATTTCGAGATAGGTTCTATGTCACGATATATGCCGCCATCGGTCTAACGGCTGCCTTCGTCAATGTTGTGGCGACTGTTGTGGAAATCGCAGGTGGGCTGAGAGCTTCGAAAAGGCTTTTCAAGTCAGTAATCGTATTCGTTCGTCATATATTTTGTTAAGATTCCGTCCAGAGCGATGCTGCTTGCGATCACGAATGCCACATTTCGGTGAGTTTCAGCCATGTAAACTTTGTCATGGCGAATTGCGATGTGTCTACAGTTTCCACGATACCACGCCCCAGGGTGAGTTAGATCATATTTGAAGATTTGCAGCGGTTCACTTTGGAATATTTTCAGGGCGGATACTCAATCGATTGTAAGTTGCCGACTTTAAGCCCTGTTAACGTTAACACCAGGCACACATCCTTTTTCACAGCGGGCAGGACATTGGAACTATCGACGCTACTCTGACCACCTCGCTGCGCCAAGTCAATTCCTCTTTGATTGGTTTTTTTGCGGCGGTTTTGACTGTAATGTGCGTCGAAGCCATATTTGCTACATCTCTCTCACACTCGTCCAGCGTCGTATTCCCCGTGTTCCTCATTCCGTAAGCTGTTCAAATACCTCCACCGTCCTTGTCTCATTTCTCAAAGCGCATTATTCATTGGCTGGTTCTACTACATTGTCGCCGTGGGGTACTTGAACACCGGCCGCGACCTCCGTCGGATGGAAGCCAACTCGCGCTCTCCTATCTACTCGGACTTTGGAGAGCTATTAAATGGCATTGTTACCGTCAGAGGTGCATCTCTTTCCAACCAATTTGACTGGGTCTCATAGCCCTTTCATTTCGACAGCGTTTTCGGCCGAGAAAAGGTTTCTGGATAATATCTACGTACGCATAGATCTGGTGAGTGTCTCAGCGATGTTATATTCTCGCCTGGCTCTCACGTCTGGAACACAAGACCACGAAAATGTGGCACACATTCTGGTGAGTGAATAAATTGCATAGCGGTGCCTGTGTTTTAAATGGTGGATCAGGATCACCACTCGCTGGCTTGTGCTCAACTTCGATTTCCTGGGTTTGTGTGCCTCCCATGATCACCTTCCTAACACTGAATGTTGCCAACAGGAAGCTTGGTACGCCCTCCATGCAAACTATTGCAGCGGACTGAATAGAAGCAGGCCGTGTTCTTCACATCGATATCCTCCATCCATTTTCTCGTCGACGACGCCGGACTTGCAGGTCTTGCAATTACGGTATCCGGAATTTTTTCATTTACTTTCATTTTCTCTGATCACGTTCACAGTCGGCGCTCAGCTTCACCACGTCCGTTTACTACGCGTGCACATTTTGGACTGGACTTGAATTGAACCTGAAGTACATTACTCTTGCAACTTTGACGCGGGCTTTCCGTACTCACATCTTTCGCAGTGCTGTGGAAAGAGTCGTCGAATATACGGAGCTTCCACGAGACCCACCGACTGTGAACGAATCTAATCGACCGCCCGCGTACTGGCCCTCAAGCGCCCAAAACGACTCTCTGATCGTTGCCGAGAATTTGTCGGTCAAGTATGCGCCTGATTTGCCTGCAGGTATAGTGTGTGCTTCCCCCCAATGATACCATTGCAGTAATACAGCTGCAGTACTGCAAGACGTCTCCTTCAGTCTGAAAGCTGGCGAGCGGATTGGGTTATTGGGCCGGACTGGTAGACCTTTTCGCCTTTCACAGGTCATTGGTATTTAACTGAAACCCCAGGCAGCGGCAAGTCCACTCTTGCCATAAGCATCTTGCGCTTTGTGGGTGATTTGATTAGCAGGAAAGCAGGCCCTTGTTTAATCTCCAACAGACAGATCCTTCGAGCGGGCGCATTTTGATCGACGGCATCGACATTTCCAAGATTGGGACGCAGGATTTGCGCTCGCGCGTGACGTTTATTCCCCAGGACGCGACACTTTTCTCGGGGACGCTGCGGGAGAATCTCGATCCCTTCGACGAGTACGACGACGCCGCGTGTCTGGAAGTCTTGTACCGCGTCCAGATGATCAGCCGCAGCACGGACGGGTCCCGCCCCCCGTCTGCAGCTGAGGCTCTGCGCGAAGGCGAAGACATGCGTACGGGGGATTCGGTCTCGACTACCGCCGTCATTGGGGATAGGGACGCCAAGACGACTGTATCGCTTGACACGCAGGTGGCTGCGGGTGGAAGCAACTTTTCTCAGGGGCAAAAGCAGCTGATTGCCCTGGCGCGCGCGCTCCTGCGGCGCAGCGCGATTGTGGTGCTGGACGAAGCGACTAGTAGCGTCGACTTCGAGGTTTGTCCATCTCCCAGGATCATCCCTCGGCCTGTCGGTGCTCACTCTCGTTTTAAATCCTTGTAGACCGATGCAAGGATACAGACCGCCATCCGCGAAGAGTTTTCCAGCTCGCTGCTGCTTACGAGTGCGTCTGACTCGTTTCTCGGACAGAGAAGAGAAAGCTCACACGTAGCGCAGTTGCTCACCGCCTGAAGACCGTGATCGACTATGATCGCCTGCTGGTGCTGGACAAGGGCAAGGTACGGGTTTTCATTTTATTGTGATTCGCTGGTTAAAGATTCATTCCTCGCAGCTTGTGGAATTCGACACGCCTCTGCGCCTGATCGAGAAGGAGGACGGTATCTTCAGGAACATGTGCCTGAAGAGCGGTTACTTTATGGAGCTGGAGGCCTCGGCGCGCACCAAGGCGGAACGGGATCGCATGGCTTAGTCGTTGCGCTGGCGCGTTACATGTTCTCTGCTTTTTTGTGTGTGCTCATGTTGCCGCCTTTGTCATAACACAACGAGACAGGTATGAAACTCAATGTTGCTCATACCTCGTTTCTCAAACTCCTCCATTGCCTTATTCAATCGATATCATCTATAAAAACACGAGAAGCGGAACCGGTCGAGAAATACGGACATTAAACACTGACAACAGAGCTTTAGGACAAATTTTCGAAGTTGAACCGAAAACACAACCATTGTTTGCTGGTGTTGAACCAATGTGGCTTACTTTATGGAGCTGGAGGCCTCGGTGCGCGCCAAGGCGGAACGGGGCCGCATGGCTTAGCCGTTGCGCTGGCGCATTACAGAGCTTTAAGACAAATTTTCAAAGTTGAACCGAAAACACAACCATTGTTTGCTAGTGTTGAACCTGTGTGGCTGTGCTATGTTGAATTTCGTCGCGACTTGAACCCCTACCTGTCGTGCGCTTCTGGAAAGCACGCAAACACAATAGGACATAGATCACAGCGATCGGGACACAAAGAATTCTTCGGGCATAATTCTTGACCAGTCTGAGACTTGAGGATTCCTTGTTCTTTCCACTTTAGAGTAATTTATGACACCGATCTTTCCCCGATCTTGTTCTTTTGTTTGTCGGGACCCTCACCGTGTCTTTGTTGATCTCTCTGCAAATTCTCGGCTTGCATTTCAAGTCTCTCGAAATGCAAATACGAAATTACTCGAATCAGTTTTGATTCCAGTGGGAGGCCAAAATCAAAGCTGAGATCTTTAAAATCGATTGGGAACTCAGCACAACCTAAAATAAAGCAAATCTGATACCTTTCTTTTCGAGTTGCTTGTCGACATCAACGTCGGACCACCCAATATTTGACAAGCGCCGGTGTGACAAGATCGCCGTGTCCTGAGAAATTGACCACCTTGTTCTCTCCATTCTGACACCGATCCTTGTTCTTTTGTTTGCCGGGACCCTCCTCCTCCACTTTATTGTTCGCGACTGTCTCGAAAACGATCGCCTCGCCTTTGTTGGTCTCCCTATATGGCAATCCCACCTTGCAGTGCCACCCCTCTCCAGGAATAAAAGGCGAACGAGTCTCCAACATCTACCAGGCTAACCTACACCCGCCCACCCACCTCGTTTACTCACCCCACTCTCCACAATTGCAATGGACGCTTTCACCACGCCTCCAAGAAAGTCGAGGACACCGTCCTCCCGCCCGTCAGCGAGGACGGCGGCACCGGCTCGAGCGGCAGCTGCGTCGTGTGCAAGGAGGACACCTCCTCCCTATCGTCAACGAGGACGGCGGCACCGGCTCCAGCGGGAGCTGCGTCATTGCTTGAATGGCTCAGTTGCCTAGCCATATGTGAGTCTTTTGATTTTTGTTCGAACTGGTCCTGATATATTGTTGCAGGTTCATGGGTTCTCTGTCGCGGGAGGGGATCCATAACTTCTGGAGTGGAGGGTGGAGGGAGCTTGACGACAACTTGATGCTTCAAATTATCTTATTAACTTCGACTTCTTTGTTTGCGCTTTTGCGCCTTTGCATACGCACTTGTCAATTCGACTCCGTAGTCTCGTTGACATTTTGAACTGTTGAATTGACAACCGGTGAAATCCGGGTCGTGCATAGGGAGTATCCTTGTTCAGAGTGGGTTCGCATAAACATGGTCGGCCAAGCGTTTCTAAATGAAGTGCAGCGCCCCAGCGCGCTCTTGTGCACTTAATTCTCGCAGTAGAAAGTGTCCTGCGTCTCGGAACAATCTGGCCCCGAGTAACGAGAAGAATGGTTATTTATACCCGTCATGAGTGGTTGAATTCATTTATTGTTTCATTTGCGCGGTTCCGAGGTCGAAAACCCTTGGGTTGCTCGACGCACGACGCACAAATAATACGCTCCGTTTTCAAATCGGGCCCTGGTCGATGGGCGAAATCGAAGTTCGAAAGCCGGATGCGTCGGACGAGGACGTTTTCGGGGATTGCCGAAACCGTCCGTTTGCGTATGATCGTGAGAACCAACTCGTTTTCTCTATTTTTTCGCCTTACTAGACTCGGTGCAGCGTCTAGAAGATGCATATGGCGGAGAGGTCGCTAGGTTTTCCTTGCCAGAGATCCACAAAGTCAGTCAGGATCCCACGGGGGACATATTACCGCAAGCGCGGTCAAGCAAGCATACCGGCCGCAATGGACTGTTTTGGCTGAAACTGCAATAGCTACGCGTGTGAAGCCGGCCGCCACGCCCAGGGAGGCTCAGGGACGGTCCTGGGACAAATTTGCTGGAGAAGGGGACGGCGAGAGGTTCGCCACGCGATTCGCATGCAAGATGAAGCGGTGGCGCGAGGCGCGCCCGCTGCCGTCGTCCACGGGCGGATCTCGTGATCCCGGGGCAGCAACATCCACTACGGCATAGCATGAACGGCGGATTGTGGATACTCTATGACGACTGCTGGGCGGTGGCGATACAGCCTCCTTTCGCAGTTAGCATCTCGGATCTTGGGAGTTGACCGCCTCGATCGGGCGCGGTACATAAACAGCCTCTGGTGGTGCCCGCTTCCTCACAATGTCTTACCTCGACCCCCTCACCGTGCTTGCTGCTGTTCCTGCTCTTGTTGTCTTTGTCCACCTCGCAATCTATCTAGTCGACCCGTATGATATCCGCCGCTACCCTGGGCCCTTTCTCGCCAAGTTCTCTGACGCCTGGCTGGGATACGTGTCCCAGCAAGGGCACCGCTCAGAGGTAATCCACGAACTGCACCTCAAGTACGGTACGTGCGCTCCCATGACGCCAACTGCTCCCGCAACTCACCCCCGCAGGCCCCTTCGTGCGCATCTCGCCGTCCGAGGTCTCCGTCGCCGACCCCGAGGCGCTCGCCATCGTCTACGCGCACGGCAACGGCGCGCTCAAGTCCAGCTTCTACGATGCTTTCGTGTCCATCCAGCGCGGGCTCTTCAACACCCGCGACCGCAAAGAGCACGCGCGCAAGCGCAAAATCGTCTCGCACGTCTTCTCCCAGAAGAATGTCGTCGAGTTCGAGCCGCATATTAAGCTCTACGTCGGCATGCTCCTCGGGCAGTGGGACCCGCCTCTATGCCGGCGCTCTCAAGGGGCTCTCGGGCACCGAAGGCGAAGGCGGCTGGGTCGGGCGCGACGGACGGCTCTGGCTTGACCTCCTCCCATGTACGCTTCTTATTCCTCCCCCGCCGCAGCCCGGCCGCTGACACCTCCCTCCTTCCTTTCAGGGGCCAACTACCTCGCCTTCGACATCATCGGCGACCTCGCCTTCGGCGCGCCCTTCGGCATGATCGAGGCGGGGCGCGACCGTGCGCCCGTCCCTATCGCCGGCGCCTCGGAAAAGGAAGCGGGTGCGGCCGCCGCCACGGACGAGATCAGGTACATCCCCCGCCGTCGCGGTGCTCAACGGGCGCGGCGAGTACTCGATGTCGATGGGCGTGCTCCCGGGCTGGGTGCGCCCCATCGTGCGGCAGCTTGTACCGTGGTACGCGCGCGGGCTGCAAGACGTCAAGCACCTCGCGGGCATCGCCATTGTGGCGGTCGCACGGCGCCTGGGGCAGCCGACGGATCGGGTGGACCTGTTGAGCAAGCTGCAGGCGGGGAAGGACGACGGGGGGGAGCTGATGGGGAGGGCGGAGCTGACGGCGGAGGCGCTGACGCTGCTGATTGCGGGGTCCGATACGACGTCCAAGTATGTGTTATCCCTTCTTTCGACCCGTCTTACTCGTACTCGGCTCCACGCCTTTTGCGTCCTTCTTTTCTTTTCTCGTTTCCTATTCGCGTGGCTTCGCGCTTTCTTCTTATCTCGCTCACCATTACATACTACTCGTCCCGCTTCCCTCATCTATCTCCATCCTACTCCTACTAACCCCTTTCCCCAGCTCGACCTGCGCCATCATCCACCACCTCGCCGCCAACCCCTCCACGCAAGCCACCCTCCAGGCCGAGCTCGACGAGCAGCTCGGCACGGAGGACGAGCTGGTCGCGAACGCGGAGCAGGTGAAGCGCCTGCCGTACCTCGACGCGTGCATCAACGAGGGGCTGCGGATACACTCGACGTCGGCGCTGGGGCTGCCGAGGGTTGTGCCGGAGGGTGAGTGCGAATTTGGATTTGAATTGTTTCCTGGGTTGGGTGGGCACGGGGATGGGGGTGGGGCGGGATAATCTGGATGCTGAGATGTCGTGGATGTCGTCCCGCTCCCGATCCAGCCTTCATTCTGCCCTTGTTTATCTCGTCCTTCCCACCCGCTGACATGTCACCCCTCCCGCACTGCCTTCATCCCGCTCTATCACAATCCACATCCCGTCCCTTCCCCGTCCCATTCCCATGCCTCCCGCTATCCCCGTCCGCACCCTGACTAAACTAACCATTCCCACCCCTAGGCGGCCTCGTCATCGGCGACCGCGCGTTCCCCGCGGGGGCGGTCCTCAGCGTCCCGAGCTACAGCATCCACCGCGACCCCCGCCGTGTGGGGCGCGGACGTCGAGGCGTTCCGGCCCGAGCGGTGGCTCGGCCCCGCGGCGGGCGAGGGCGAGGCGGAGTGGGAAGCGCGGAGGGACGCGATGCAGCGGGCGTTTAATCCGTTTTCGGTCGGGCCGAGGTGCGTTGCGCTATGTTTAGATTGTGCGCCGTGGCGGGTGCTGACTAACGCGCGTGCCCGCAGAGCCTGCGTGGGGCGCAACCTCGCGTCGCTGGAGCTGCAGATTATCGTCGCGTCGATTATGCGGCGGTACCACTTTGTGCTGGAGAAGCCTGAGCAGGAGGTGCGTTTCTTCCCTTGCGTTGCCTTTCCTTTTCTGTTTGCGCTCTGGACTCGCGCTGACGACACGGTGATATACAGCTCCAGACGCGCGAGGGCTTCCTGCGCAAGCCGCTCCGGTGCGATGTTGGGATCAAGCGGCGCGAGGTCTGAGGGGTAGGGGTTATGCTATTGAGCGTCTAGTGGTTTTTGCGATTTTGGCTGCATAGCGTTCCGTTGGAGAAAACGGCGAACAGGATGCCTCGGACGATGGATTGAATAAGTACTTTACGCACTGTACTACATCTGTAATTGTACATACGCTAGCTTTTTATGTCTTTTATTTGGTTTTTTGGTTTTTGGTTTGAGGGCATGTGGGTGGACGCTGTGGACGCTGTGGACAGGCCATTGGCCGCCATTCCGCCGTCCCGCTGGAACTTGATTCTGATTGACTTAAGCCAAAGTCTCCGGATTGTCTGGCCAGCAGGCGGCCAACCATGTCCCGCCCGTACCTTCCCAATTTGGGTGCCGACGTTGAGTTGTTTGTGCATGTTCCCGAATCCCAAATCAGTGGCCGTGCACTCTTTAGTCTCTGCCTTCTTCAGCTCACTTTCCCTGTTGACAATATCGACCCCGCCGATTGCCCGCCGACACCACAAAGTCCTCGGTGGAGCTTGAATACAGAGAAAATACTTCCGCTGCCGATTTGAAGGCTTGAAGCCGTGTTTTGCATTGCATGGTCGGACAAGACACAAATACATAAACACGGGCCAAATTATATGGGGAGATACACGCGAATGCTGGCAATACCCGGTCCAGTATCACACTGAACCACACTCCATCTTCTGCATCCATCCGTTTTCAACTTCCGGTATCTCTGGCTCGGGAATCGACACCGCTGCAACAACTGCCTCAGCCAACTTTTTATCAATCTGCATAACATCCCTCGCCTGCAGCGACCGCTCGAAAAGTGGCCGAGCTGTCTGCCACAATGTGCTAGCCTCGGTGCTATGACCCTGGCGGTTTGCCAGGTCTCCGAGACGTAAAAGGCACTGCGCCCGGCCGCGATGGACATCCATATGGGTGAATCCCGCGAGGCCGACGGTATACAGGTTGGACGCGGTGTCCCAATCCGCGTTGCAACTAAACATGTCGCCTAGGAAGAGCAGGGCTTTGTGAAGCGCCAGTTGCTTTTGTGATTTGTGCGCATACGCCAAGAATATCACCGGCCATTTAAATCCAGAATGGACATCGGGGGGAGTCCATTGGGTGATATCCGCAAGTCCCTCGAGACAATACAATGTTAATTAGGTGTCTTTCTCGCGGAGACTAAGTATATGCTCGCGCGTCTTTCCTGCGCTGTGGATCTCAGCTTACCGTCTACCGTTTCTTTAACGAAATGACGAGGTTTCGTTTGTATTTCTTTGGTTCATCTCCATCGAGCTTATCCCCTTCCACACTTCTCTTTCTTCCTCCTCCAATGTAGTACTACCGAACTGGCGCTTGCCAGTGATTGGCGCTCATGACGTGACGTTAGCGCCACTGGCACTGCCCAGTAAGTACAGCACTCGCACCTCCTTTCCCCCTCACAAGCAGCATGTCCTTCACTCTTGAAAGGACCCATATTGCTGGGGGTACCTTCAACAATGTCGCTGGCAATCTGTCGCAAGTCTTCAACTCCCACACTGTACAAGTCGCGGGGTCCCAGCATCAGAGGGACGGCAAAATATCCTAGGTGCGTCGCTTGAAGCTTCAGGAGAGTAGCACTGAACCATGCATCCATACCAATAGCTTCGACACCGACCGTCAGTTTCGCTGGGGCAATTAGGGGGAGCAGCGCGTCCGGACGCCAGCAGCAGGGTCGCCATCCTTACGGTGTGCATGCACCTACTTCACTTAACTCAGGAATTCAACTATGTCTCAGCTAGCAGAGAAACCAATCACCCAGCTGTCCACAGATTGGGATCGGCACGTCGCCGTAGCGGTGACGTGTCGGAATCGCAGTTACCGCACGATGTTCCCAATGCTGCACTGGGCGACGCCGATCACATCCCGGGCACAGTCTTCAACAGTGTTGCCGGAAACATGACGCAGCTCAATGTGACTTCATACCAAATATCTGGTTGGAAGGAAGGAAGTGTATACCGGCGCGGTCCCATTCAGGAACAGCCGGGGCCCGTACTACACACAATTTATCGAATTGTATGCTACGGATATCCTCACCCCCTCACCATTTCAGCACCTGAGTACCCCAACAGACATTTCCCCAGCTAGGACGGTAATAAAAAAGAAAAAATACCGGCGGGTCAGTCGAAATGCATCAGGAGCCCCAGGGTGGCCTGGCAACGAGGATCAGATATGAACTGTTAAGAACATTATTCCAAGCGTTCTGGAACACGTTATGCGTAAGATGTAGGGAAGTTCAGGCAGAACCGGGGACGAGTATATCACCCTGAATGTCCCGCACAAATAGGGGAAGAGGAGTTCTAGGTCAATCAACCGAATTTTTGTAGGGTCGAAGACTGAGCATGTTGCTCGGGACTGTAGCCATGAACAATAGGTAGCACGATGCGCCGGGAGGGAGTTTGAGAGAGCACAATCGTTGAGAGCCCCTATTCAGACCGATGTCCACATGCTGGCTGAATGAAGCTTCCTGCGACCGTTCTGAGTACGCCATGTATCCCTTTTGTGCTCGTTATGCATCTGGGTAATACTGGTTTCCTCTTTCTCTAGGTCATTTGCAGTTGATGATGATGGTAGTTGATGGTCTATGGTATGTAACGGCCGGTGTTCTCCTATTTTCCTGGACATTTTCAATCAATAATGATCATTTCTCCAAGCAATGGACGTGTTTCCACGGCTACGTCGCCATGGAGGCCCTACATGACTCCGGAGAACGATCCGCAGAGCCCAGCTGCTACCCTGGTACGCGAATTAGCGTATTGAAGGAGCTGGCGTCGTGGTCCACCGACACCGGATGGGAGAGCACACTCCTATGGCTTCATGGCGCAGCAGGTGTGGGGAAATCGGCAATTGCACAGATGTTCGCCGGGAACTGCCAGAGTAATGGCAAACTCGGAGCATCATTCTTCTTCGGGCGCGGTCACCCGAGGCGCGGTACATGGAATAGGCTAATTCCAACCATCGCGTACCAGCTAGCCACATCAATACCCGAATTTCGCTTCCCGCTTGAGGAAATCATCGAGAGTGACAAACTCATCGTCGGGCGCACTCTGGCAGTACAGTTCCGCCGACTCCTCGTAGACCCGTTCAGGGTGGCTCCGAATCTGCCGTTTAAACCAGTAATCATTCTGGAGGGGCTGGACGAGTGCGCGGATCACAAAGTTCAACAACAAATTATTTGTTTCTTCGTGCAGGCGATTCGGGATGGGCAGCTTCCCGTACGGATCCTGATTACCAGCCGCCCCGAACCGCATCTGCGTGAAATTCTCGAAACAAACGCTGCGCGCGCGATAAGTCGGCAATTCTCACTTTCGGCCGATCACGCTGCCTACGAAGATATTAGAACATATCTTCAGGCTGAGTTTATTCGGATTCATACCGAGTCGATCGCGAGGGGAATGGATCTAGGGGCTACCTGGCCCGGTACTCACGCACTCGATCATCTCGTCGCAAAGTCTTCCGCCATCTTTGTATACGCAACCACCGTCGTCCTCTTCATTGAAGATGAATACTCTCATCCTGCGGACCAACTTGAGTCCGTTCTGAGACTCGACCCGGCAAGCACAGCTCCACTCGACGACCTGTACACCCAAATTGTCTCCTTAAGACTGCGGCCAGAACCTCGCAACCTGCGTATCCTCCACGAGATTTGGCGAGGTGGAATGGCTCGGGTTAGGAGCTTGAACCCGGAGGAAATCGACTTGGTGCTAGAGTTACGCCGGGGGGACAGTCGTCTTGCGCTGCGCGGCCTACATGCACTCTTATACGTCCCACCGGCTCGGACTGGACCTGGGGTGTACATTGGAGTCACGTTTCTGCACGCATCGTTCCAGGATTTTCTCTGGGATCAGCGGCGGTCCGGGCGGTGGTGCGTCGCTACACAGTGGTTACAATGCGGCAGTCCGAATTTGTTGGCGTACAAATTCCCATAATTCGTAGACAGATTCCTTGGATCCGGAATAATT
Source organism: Mycena olivaceomarginata (assembly GCA_029378375.1). NCBI lineage: Eukaryota > Fungi > Basidiomycota > Agaricomycetes > Agaricales > Mycenaceae > Mycena > Mycena olivaceomarginata. The sequence continues at coordinate 36,043 of JARKIC010000711.1, read as the reverse complement.
TGAGCAATTTCATATTTCAGGTTGAAATTCGCAGTTGAGATCACGAGCTGATTCAAGAATCGAGTGTTGGAAATAGGACAAGTAATAACGAGCTTACGTGTATTCCAGGTCGATGTATCATATCTATGTACACCTCGGCTGTCCCAGAAATGTAGTGTAGCGAGGTTATGAGTGGGCAGTCTTTCAAGAGAAGGATAGTTGGTCATGGACTCAATATATACGCTGTATGATGTTTCAACTGACTGTTCTGAACTCAAAAATAAAAAATTTCCTAATCGGGCCGTTGGACGAGTACGTATCTTCGCACTGAGACACAGATCTACTACAAGATTAATGTATTTACTGGGGGCGGAGTTACCCCTTGAGCTCTCCCCGGGGGGCATATATTTCAGGTCGAAGCACCCGGGGTGCCAAATAGAATCACCCTTGTAAGTATACACACTTGTAAATTTGGCTCTGACATTGTCAAACTTCTTCGGCTTCTCCATAAAGCTTCCCTGTTTTTCGGATCCTTTGCCCATTTGCCCGCATCAGTTGAGAGGCGCAGTTCTGACAAATGGTTCCAAAAACCCTGGTTGAACTTTAAATTTCGTCACATCAAATCCTAAAGCATAGTACAGCATGAAAGGCAGTTCCTTGAGATGCCGACTGGCCGGCAACGCAACGATGCTCGGCCATGTGTTGGACACATGTCCGTTACTCTTACTCTTCACCGCCACTCACCTCCGCTCGCCATTGAGATGCCCACCAACACCCAGTTTCCACGCATTGACATCGTAGACATCCCGGGCAAGGGTAAGGGTGTTATTGCGAAACAATACATCCCACCAGGTGCCCTGATTATCTCGGAAAAGCCGAGAATTACTCTGCCCTCCGGTGACTCTGGAAAGGTCGATCGCCAGGGCTTTGCTAGAATCTTCCAAGCCTTGGCTACTCTGTCCCAGGATGATTCCGATTTCTTCATGTCGTTTCCCTGCGCGCCCTCGGAGAATCCCATCCTCGGACGTCTCAAGCATTTTACTCCCTGCTTTGGAGACAACGCGTTCGGCCTTTGCCTTACGATAAGCCGCGTGAATCACACATGCTACTCTCCAAACGGCGGTCCGAATGCGAGCTACAGCTGGAACAGCAGAACGAAGGAAGAAGGCGCGTACGGGGACTTGCAGTCTGATTTTTCGGCGACTAAACATGTCCGTCTTAGATCTCCGCGCCGTCCGCGAAATTCACGAGGGACAGGAAGTCGAGGTCTCATACATGTCGGATATCACCAACTACGAATCTCCTCCGGCCTATCTTCGCCGCGAATTCGGTTTCGAATGTTGCTGCAAAGGATGCACTCGTCCTCCGGCAGAGCTACTCGCATCTCATCAGCGCATCCTTGCTTATAATGCTTTTGTTCCGGAAGTGCATTCACGTTTCGGCAAGGAGAGCCCTCTACAAATCCTGAAAGATCTTGAAACTCAAATCCTCATTCTGTGCGAAGAAGGGTACACCTTCGAAGTTGCAGGGCGGGCAGACGATGCCTTTGAGCTGTGCGCGTCGTATGGGGATGTGGCGAGTGCGCGGCAATGGGAGGAGATTTGTCGTGACCGCTATGCGATTTACCTTGGAACGGACTCGGATGATTGGAAGGGGGCGCAGAGACTTGCCGCCAGACCGCAAGACTATGTGGGGTGGCAAAAACTAGGGAGAAGAAACTTGAGAGGACCGGTAAGTGTTAATTTGCTTTCTGCTGAGCGCACAATAATCAAGTTTGGTCCGGCTAGAGCGCCCGAATTCTTGGGTACTGCCATTGCAACGTCGAGACTGCGCGGGATGTATCCACTGAATCGGCGATCTCTGGTGGGGTTGCACAATCCGTTGCTTCAGGTATTAAACCTACCTTCAATCTGCCCTCTGCAGTTGCTCCGGTGAAGCTATCGAAGGGCCAGAAGAAGAAGGCGAAAGCCAAGGCTAAGAAACAAGCGGGTCAGAATTCAGACAAAACTATTGTCACAATAAACGATACGTGAGTAATGTACCATAAGCGTCACTCAAGGCTTCAGAACGTGAGGCCTCTACTAGTAGCTAGTCAGTGTTCCGGGATCTGTATTTCCATCAGTCCAGCAACCTACCCTCCATCACAGTATCCTGTATAACACAGAATGGTTTCGATATCGATATTCAATGAAAGCGCTGTCGCCCTCAGTTTACAGCTAATGGTACGACTTTCTACCCGATGTTCTGGCTATTGAATTATGCCTCCGCTCGCGCGCCATCGATCCCCATTGCCTGTAACCTGATCCAAGAAGGCCGATAAATAATTGCGTTCCACCAGTTTTTCATAATCCCGCGGTCAGGGCAACGGCGCGCTCAAGTCCAGCTTCTACGACGCCTTCGTGTCCATCCAGCGCGGGGCGCGGGCTCTTCAACACGCGTGACGTGACCGCAAACAGCACGCGCGCAAGCGCACAATCGTCTCCTCCTAGAAGAACGTCGTCGAATTCGAGCCGCATATTAAGCTCTACGTCGGCATGCTCGTCGGGCAGTCACTGTAGAGAGAGTCGGCAGTCGGATCAAATCTCCAAGTAATTGTTCGGTTTTATCGGCATTTGATCGGACTGCGTTCAAAATAAATGCATTGATCTCAGGCTGCTGCTTGGTTGCTTCTCTACACTCAACTCTCATTGCGCTGGCAGGCGACTGTTCACCGTGTGAGGCCTGAGCGCTGAGCCGTTCAGGCTCGAAGGCAGACAATGAATCTCGTCAAATAAACGCTTTACAGGCTCTTTTTTTGAACTGCAATCGGACTGTGATGCCGTCTTGCGACTTGGGGGCATGGACTTCCCCTCCTCGCGTTCCGCATGGGGGCGATGAGAGAAAAAAGGTGTCGTCTCGTTCATGCCGCCCAGCTCTCTTGACCCCGGGGAGAACTCGTCTGCTGAAAACCTCGAGGTAAAGCAAGCGCGACTCGTGTCGGCAGCGCGCTCGTGGACGCTCAGAACTATCTGCGCGCCCTTTCGCGAGCTCATGCCCGCGCCGCCCGACCCTGGTTAAGCGCACCCACGCTCAGCGCAAGTCGTTTCGGGCATGCACGCGTGGTACGCACTCACCACTTTGCCTCTCATATTTGCCCTCACTGTCTACCTTTTTAGTGCGCCCCCGACCTCCACGCTTGCCTTCCCGCTCATCGGTACCCCCGCGGGACTCTCCACGTTACGCCCACCCGCGCGCCCCGTCCCCATCGCCGGCGCCTCCGAGAAGGAAGCCGGCGCGGCCGCTGCCACGGACGAATCACGTACATCCCCGCCGTCGCGGTGCTCAACGGGCGCGGCGAGTACTCGATGTCGATGGGCGTGCTCCCGGGCTGGGTGCGCCCCGTCTTGCGGCGCCTCGTGCCGTGGTACGCGCGCGGGCTGCAGGACGTCAAGCATCTTGCGGGGATCGCTATTGTGGCGGTCGCAAGGCGCCTGGGGCGGCCGACGGACCGGGTGGACATGTTGAGCAAGCTGCAGGCGGGGAAGGACGATGGGGGGGAGCTGATGGGGAGGGCGGAGCTGACGGCGACGCTGCTGATTGCGGGGTCCGATACGACGTCGAAGTATGTGTTATCCCCTCTTTCGACCGTCTTACTCGTACTCGGCTTCACGCCTTTTGCGTCCTTCTTTTCCTTTCTCGCTCCCTATTCGCGTGGCTTCGCGCTTTCTTCTTATCTCGCTCTCTCACTCACTCGGACCTCTCTTCTTTCCCTCCCCTCCAGTCCCCTCTGTCTCCACCCTACTCCTACTAACCCCTCTCCCCAGCTCGACCTGCGCCATCATCCACCACCTCGCCAACCCCTCCACGCAAGCCACCCTCCAAGCCGAGCTCGACGAGCAGCTCGGCACGGAGGACGAGCTGGTCGCGAACGCGGAGCAGGTGAAGCGCCTGCCGTACCTCGACGCGTGCATCAACGAGGGGCTGCGGATACACGCGACGTCGGCGCTGGGGCTGCCGAGGGTTGTGCCGGAGGCCTCCCACTATCTAACTAATTCTCCCGTTCCCAGGCGGCCTCATCATCGGCGACCGCGTGTTCCCTGCGGGGGCGGTCCTCAGCGTCCCGAGCTACAGCATCCACCGCGACCCCGCGATGTGGGGCGCAGACGTCGAGACGTTCCGCCCGAGCGGTGGCTTGGCCCCGCGGCGGGCGAGGGCGAGGCGGAGTGAGAAGCGCGGAGGGACGCGATGCAGCGGGCGTTTAACCCGTTTTCGGTTGGGCCGAAGTGCGTTGCGCTGTGCTTAGATTGTACGCCATGGCGAGTGCTAACTAACGCGCGTTCGCCCACAGCGCCTGCGTGGGGCGCAACCCTCGCGTCGCTGGAGCTGCAGATTATCGTCGCGTCGATTATGCGGCGGTACCACTTTGTGCTGGAGAGGCCTGAGCAGGAGGTGCGTTTCTTCCCTTGCCTTGCCTTTCCTTTTCTGTTTGCGCTCTGGACCCGCGCTGACGACACGATGGTATACAGCTCCAGACGCGCGAGGGCTTCCTGCGCAAGCCGCTCCGGTGCGATGTTGGGATCAAGCGGCGTGATGTCTGAGGGGTAGGGGTTATGCTATCGACCGTCTAGTGGTTTTTGCGATTTTGACTGCATACGATTGAATAAGTACTTTACGCACTGTATTGCATCTGTAATTGTATATACGCTAGCTTTTTATGTCTTTTATTTGATTTTTTGGTTTTGTTTTGAGGACAAATGGGTGGACGCTGTGGACAGGCCATCCGCCGTCCCGCTGGAACTTGATTCTGAGTATCTTAAACCAAAGTCTCCGGATTCCCAATTTGGGTGCCGACGTTGAGTTGTTTGTGCATGTTCTCAAATCAGTGGCCGTGCACTCTTTAGTCTCAGCTCACTTTCCTTGAATACAGAGAAAATACTTCCGCTGCCGATTTGAAGCCGTGTCTTGCATGGTCGGACAAGACACAAATACATAAACACGGGCCAAATTCTATGGGGAGATACACGCAAATGCTGGCAATACCCGGTCAGTATCACACTGAACCACACTCCATCTTCTGCATCCGCCCGTTTTCAACTTCCGGTATCTCTGGCTCGGGAATCGACACCGCTGAAACAACTGCCTCAGCCAACTTTTTATCAATCTGCGCAACATCCCTCGCCTGCAGCGACCGCTCGAAAAGTGGCCGAGCTGTCTGCCAGAATGTGTTAGCCTCGGTGCAATGACCCTGTCGGTTTGCCAAGTCTCCGAGACGTAAAAGGCACTGCGCCCGGCCGCGATGGACATCCATATGGGTGAATCCCGCGAGGCCGACGGTATACAGATTGGACGCGGTGTCCCAATCCGCGGTGCAACTAAACACATCGCCTAGGAAGAGCAGGGCTTTGTGAAGCGCCAGTTGCTTTTGTGATTCGTGCGCATACGCCAAGAATATCACGGGCCATTTAAATCCAGAATGGACATTGGGGGGAGTCCATTGGGTGATAAGGTAGCGGACAGACAAGTGCGGTTGCCCCACGTGATGCATTAGCCTTATTGGGAAGATTGTTAAAGATTCACTGTAATTGACCTGTTCTCAGATTAAATTCAAAATTCTGGCTCAACAGTTCTGTGTGAATGTATAAGAAGACTGCTCCTAAATATTTTGAGAAATTTCGGTTGAGAAATGGAGGACGAGTTCCCAAATGATCAGACATTGATGGTATTCTCCGCCCACATTGATGGCACTTCCCAGCCACATCAATTTAGGAACTCGTCCCCCATTTCTTAACCAAAATTCCTCAAAATATTTAGGAGCAGTCTTCTTATACATTCACACAGAACTGTTGAGCCAGAATTTTTAATTAAATCTGAGAACAGGTCGATTACAGTGAATCTTTAACGATCTTCCCAATAAGGCTAATGCATCACGTGGGGCAACCGTACTTGTCTGTCCGCTACCTTATCTGCAAGTCCCTCGAGACAATACAACGTGAATTGGGTGTCTTTCCCCCAACATGAATTGAGAGATTCGTTGAGGAGAGTGTTCGCTGACGCGAATTTCCCCTCCCTCAGTTCGAGTTTGGCCAGGATCATGTCGCAGGCAATTATTCCGAGCGGATACTGGAGATTGGTGAATACTGCTTTTGCGTTTTCCAAGTTTTCGAGGACCTCCTCCTGCGACCCCCCCAATCATGGAATCGACCTCGGCAATATTGAGCAGTGCAAAAGCACAGGGTGCAGGATTTAGTTCTGCCGAAGCCGTTTTGAGTACTTGCCTGTAAATGTGCCTGGCCTCCGCATATTCAGATTTCTGGAGATGTATCTCTGCCTGGCATCCCGAGATAAGTTTATCCAGAGCGCCCCCATACATGCCGCAAAGCTCCAGATTATGTTGCGCAATCTTGAGCTGGTTAATGCTGCCAGAGTAATCCCCAGCGAACATTGAACATTGGGCGCCGGTCCACAGTGCCCTCGCCTCCTCGTATAAACTGCCCGACAGTTTGGCTAGCTTCTGTGTTTCAACGCAATACGTCCGGGCAGCACGAAAGTCTCCGGTTTTGAGCGTGAGGTGCGCTATAGTGGCCATTACGGTACACTGCTGATAGGTATCACCAGACAACCGTGCCAATTCCAGTGCTTGGTTCGAAAACTGCATAGCCCGAACCAAATCGCCTTCCTTGATAAAGTAGTATGCGGCACCTGCATAGAATTGGGCTGATATCCACGGATGTTGTATCAGAGAAGTATATTCAATTCAGGCTTGTCCGAAGAACGTACCGGCCAGAGTCTGATCATCGAAATATTGAAAACAGGCGATGGCTTCATTAATAAGGGTGTGGTGCATGGTGAAAGGCTGAAAATGCGCAGACTAGTGAATGAATAAATCACCCAAATATACACAACACTCCGTCGCCCTCGTGTGTGTTCGGGGCTCGGATCACTGTATGTGATCTTGTGCAATCCAGCACTCCGTCCTTCGAGACCTCTTCTTCTGATACTCCAAGAAAAACCAACAAAAATACGACAACTCTCCTCCACCTCAACTCGTCTTTCTACCTAAACCAATAAATCCAATTCAAAATCTCTGTGCGGCCTTTGGCCCAATCCGTCCCGTTCCGTTCTGATTCAACCGTGTGACCTTGGGTCCAAAACAAACTAATCAATGTGCGGCCTTGGGCCCAAAAGAAATATAAATGGTGTAATGCGGGGATCAATTCTCTTTCTACCTACAACATGGCTAGTCTTTTATACCCAGAGAACAATGGGAAATAGAACAATGGAGAATACAATGGTAAATAAATGCTACATGTCCGACACGTTGATTAACACGGTGCAGCGTCGTCCGACAGCAGTTGCAAAGGACGTAAAAATGGACGGGTCCAGCGAACTTTCGCTGGCCTTTCGCCGCCCCGCAGCATTATGATGTATAATATTGAACATTAGCAAAGGAAAGAGAGTACGACTGCCAGCCGTTCAATCTCTGTGAGGAGCGAGAGCAGCTCTTCAGCCCCAGCCCGAGACTCCATTGGCTCCCAGACGGTTTCCAGGTTGTCCAAAATCAGAAGACACAATGGCTGTCTCGAAAGATGTTGAAAAACAGGTTTGGTCAGGTCTTGTTCAGGATTCAACCTCAAGTACAATCCAATTAGTGCAGCCAGTTGGTGGAGGACAGCTCGTGCAAGGCTCGTCTTCCCCATCCCGCCTCCTCCTATAATGGCTATTCTGGCAGAAGGGAGGCAAAGCGTCCTCATAATGTCCTCCAACTCGGATTCATGTCTGTGGAAGATCTTGGGCTTCGACGGCAGCTACAATAGGTTACACTGGAGATGCTCAGTATGGGGCATTAGTACTGGTGCGAGCAAAACCTCTTTTTTTTTTTTTGCAATTGGTGGGGTTCATACTGTAGATGCACTGGATAAGAACAAGGCCCGTTGCGGGTGGGATTATATTGTGGTGGTTATCATGAAGAATTACTCACTGGGAGGTAGCTTGTTCAATTTGAGTGCAGGCCATGGTTTCCTCAGTAACTTTTTTTTTCTGTTCCAATCCTTTTATTCCATGAGCTCCCTGGTGAACAATTCAGCCCTTTTCATGTGCATTCTTCGGTGCTTCTTGTTTCATGATTAAAGCTTGATTCTTGCTACCGTAAGGTATGGATTTTATAGGGAGCATGATTTTTTTGGAATTCGGCTGTGCATCACATTTTTGTCAGCAGTTTTCACATAAGCATATTTCTTCTGCACCAAAATGCCTTGGCTTTGCTCATTGCCGATGATCGACGTATAAAAATGCTGACACTGAATCCGATTCTCCTGGACTTGCTTCGCACCATGGTGACCATGTCTCCCCAACAATGTCCAGCCAATGTCTGTCCACAACTTGGAGAAGCACTGCATTCACTCTCTCTGCTCCAGGTTTTGCCCCCTAAAATTGGCCCAGTCAAGAATATGGAGGGCCAGTCAGTCATGTATCACACTTTCATGTAGAAATTGGCTTTCTCTCTGTTGGCTTGTATTACTGAGTGATGTGGCATTTGCGTGGCAGAGCCGCACCAGTGTTTTACTGCTCTTTTGCTTCCTCCCACCACAACCACTGCCCATGGCTTCCTGCACAACATTATGTAATGTCCTGGTTTCAACCTCTGTAGATCCTGTCTCTGAGTGCTCTCTCATCTCACTTGACTGGGTGTTAACTACATGAATCCCAGCTCCTCAATCTGTTGCCTCCAGTGTTCTGACCCTTCCCTCTGGTAACACCGTGTGCTCAATGCATTCCATCTTCAGGCATCCCGGATGACACCCATCTGGTCTATCTGTATCACTTTGATTGATTTATTTCTATCTTATAAACTTATTCCACAGCTGGTCCATCTCATCCTGCCCCCAAGATCCTTCACTGACGCCCATGGATCTTGATCCACTATTGTTGGGTCTCGGTGATGTCGTCGACACTTCCCATGGTATGTATCTCCACTAGTCTTAGTTTTTGTTTTTGTGCTCATGATTGTACCAGTTTCTAGACGTAGTTGTACCTGCAATGAGCCCTTGGCTTGCTGCTGTCCATCAACGTCCGGTGATTGATGTGCTCTGAACCTATCAAGAAAACACCAACCAAAACCAAACCTCAACACAGAAGTACGTCGGAAGGGAATGGAAGTGCTCGAGAAGTGCACAGATGAGTATCAGACCCTGGTACAGGGCCTTATAAAAGGTTACAGGGAATGGAATAGACCTCAGTGTCATGAACCATCTTTTCATTTTACTTCCAGAACCCGAACAACCTGATCATTGATCAGATCAACTATCTGATCAATCGAACCAGGATACTGTTTTAGGATCCCAAACGGTTTTGATTGGTTTCCCAACCTTTGGGTTCCTGATCACCTCCTCTACGTTCATATACCCCTTCATTTACTTTGCATTAATCTTGTCTGTTACTATTGGACACTGTACCTTGATTTACAACCCCTAGGGACTTTAGTATATAAGCTGTAGTTATTTCCCTGTACTTTACACTGTTCTAGTCTAAACTCCAGGCTTATTCATTGCAACTCTTCGCGCTTCAGTCACCCTCATCACCTCAGAACCCGGAATCTGCTCTGTGCTGACAAAAGAATAGTGTCTCTGCATGGCATACCCAACTGGATATAACACAATAAGCAAAGAATTTGTGCTCCCCTCGATGGAGAGCTTTGGCGCCCTGAGTGGCGACAATAGGGACAGCATCTTGCTACAGGCCCTACAACATGCGGGAGGGCAGTTCAGGGTGATGCAGGAGGAATTGGGGAACTTGCATGGAGAGAATTTTCTGCTCTGCAAAGACAACACCCATTCATAACAGCTCTTGCACGATGCCCTTGTGGCCTTGGGAAGGGCCTCTACATGAGGGCCCAAGGAGACCAAACACGTGAAGACGGCCCGTGTCACTGCCCCTACCCCGTTTAAAGGAGACTCCGAGTTGATGGACTCCTATCTGGTGGAGTACTGGTTGCACTTCCTGGACAACCCAATGTACGAGAGAGACAGCGCAAAGGTTGCCTTCATCCTGTCCTATATGAAGGAAGGATCGGCAGCAGCATGGGCCAACAACGTTGTACAGGCCATGCGCAACCTGAAGGATCCCAATACCCCATTGTACTGGAGCTATGAGGTCTTCAAGAAGAACCCCATTGATGCCTTTAAAGGAGGGGCACAGGTGGAAATCGTGCAGGCTAAAATTGAGAAGCTGCGGCAGGGAGCAGGAACAGCCATGGAATACTTTACATTCCTGGACACGTTGTGATAAGGACCGCGGTGTCGGTATCGAAAGATATATGATTCGAATTCGACTATGTTCGTCCTCTAGAGGGGAAGATATAGTCGAATGATAGAGCGGAAGGTCGGTGCGCGAATCGGCCTTGTATGAGTGATAGGTGTGTGTGTGTGTGTGTGAACAGGGATCGTGGAGACCGTTCGTCTCCTGGGTGTGGACGTGTGCGGAGGACCTGTTGTTAGTGAAAACGGTAAAGAAGGTGTGAATGCCTAAACCTGGCTCCCCGTACGAGAGTACTGGAACCCTAAATGCGTTGCCCTGCCTGCTTTCCTTCGTGCGCTCTTCCCCTTAGAACCAGCGCTGGAGATGCGATGTGTGTCGCACAGACGATGACACCGACGTCGTTCGGTCGACGGCGAGACGGTTGGTCTCGTTGGCTATGGACGGCGATTTATATGTGATGGCTTCTCTCCGGGCCTGTTTTCTACAGAGCGAGGCTCACGAGAACGGTGATCCTTATCGAGGAAGCCTGGGATGGTGACACCGGGTCCGGTGAGGGAGGACCCTGCTGATGGAGGTGTGAGAGGTGAGACACCGATGAACGAGCGAATGCAAGATGTGTGGCCTGCCTCCGGCAGTGGGCAAGGAGGAGGGTGCACGAGAGGTACGAAGTCGGGGAAGGCTGGGAGTACCCCTTAGATTGAGCTGAGAACGGTACAGAAAGTGAGGAAAATGCCCCGAAAGCTACTTCTGCCCGCCGGAAGGTACTCCCTACTCCTACTAAATGCGCTCCCTTTTATACCTCCTCGATGACTTCCCACGTTTCCAGAGGTGCCATGCGGGTCGCAGGTGTTTCCAGGGGCAGGGGACGTCATGAGGTGTTTTGGGGTGCATATATGGCAGGAGGATGGACGCCTCTGCTGAGGAGACCAATCGTCTCTGGGTGCGCGCGAGGCGCGGCGAGGCCAAACGACCTCGGAATACGTCCGGAGCTCCAGGCACGGCTGGTCATTGCATCGGTGGGTGCTCGAGTGCTCAGGAAGGGGGAGAGACGGATGGTCTCCTCTCGGCTAGTCGATGCGTCGTGTGAAGTGGGGGAAGGGCTGTGTCAGGATATTGTCTGCCTCGTCCGATGGCTCAGCGTCAGCCACGCAGTGGGTCCGTCCGGTGTGGGAGAGCGTCCGACAACGGAAACGAGGGGCGTCGTCCGGGGACTGGTCGTATCCTGTCGGTGGACGCTGAGCAGCGACGAGCGCAGCACGCGGTACGAGCACCGGTTCGTTGGATGCAGAAGGTCACGTCGTAGGCGTCAAGAACTCGTGGGTCGTGGCGTACGGGTCGTATCCGTGTGACGATGTGCAGGAGCGAGCCCAGAACGGCGGGGGAGACGATGCGGATGTGGGGAGAGCAGTGGTCTCGTTCGGAAGCTGCTTCCGGTAACATAGAATCCCATTTAGGAAGATCTGTCGCGTACGTCCGAGCTCGTCCCGTTACTCGTGCAGATGGTTCGCAGGGGCCATGAGGCGACGAGCGATGCGTAGCACGCTCGGAGACCTCACAATGTACAACAACACCACGGGTTACGATGAAACCATGCTTATCCAACTCCTCAAGCAAAGGATCCTGAAGCTGGTGCTACAGTCCGTCTACAGACAAACTGCACTGCCGATCACCTACGTTGACTGGAAGGTGGCGGTCATCAAAACACAACGGGTTGTGTCATGCGTTCCACATTATGGATGGCGCACTCTTTGATCACCCTGTTACAGTACCCAAGGTGCAACAGAACCAGAACCCGGGGAACTTCTTTCTGCAAAAATGAGCAACGCGCTCCAGCGAACCCCCCGGTTGCTGTCGTTCCTCCCCTGGTGGTTGCCGGCAGGGCCCCTAACATGAGGCCTGTGCCCATGGACATAGACCGGATGGTCAGCAAGAAGCTGGTTCCCCAGTGCTACCAGTGCGGAGAGGTTGGGCACATGGCCTGTAACTGTACTACCCGAGGACCCACCAACCCTCAATTCCGGGCTTTGATCACGGAAATGATGGAAGAACACCTTGGAAAGGAGGATTTTCCTGAAGAATCTGAGTGAAGACTGTGCCCTTGGATTCCCGTATACCCTCCACACCTATAATGACTTCGAACAATTTATTCTCTGTTTTGACTATCAAAGAACCCAGTGTGGAGGAAGACACAGTGGAAATGGAAGGAGAGGGAGTGAGGACTCCCTCTATATTTGAAGAAAAGAGTGAGGGAGCCGTTTCTCCCTCTGACTCCAAGCGAAGGGGAAAGAAACCCCGGAAGCCTGAGCAGGAGAAAGTGGAATGAATGGTGCAGACTTCCCTCGGAAGCGCTGATTGATGTGCTCAGAACCTATATAAGAAACACAAATAACCCCACTTGACTCGAGAGCCGCACAGAAACAGTCCAGAGACTGTTCCAATAACCAACAAACAAATCAAACAGCAATATGCATGTTTCCAGAGATCCCGATGAGTTACAGCCCCTAGTACAGGGCCTTGTAAAGGTTGTAGGGAGAGGTTTTGTATCTCAAAGAGACAAAGAGCAAACTGCGTAGAACGTGTTTCTAGACACGATGGTGGAAACATTGTTTCCAAGCAAGGTAGATTTATAGCTTCACAGCGTGTGTGTGTGTCCAAGTGACAGAGAAACAAGTTTAAAGTAGTCCCGTAGACTCAAGTAAGGCCCCTAGTTTATAGGCCAAGAGCGTTCACAGAGCTTTCCCTAAAAGGTACTTTCTGAACAGCACACAGCAGTCACGTTTCCAAAGTTTTCCCTTGACGGTACTTTCTGAAACCCGCTCCACAAACAACAACAATAACATTCCTTTCAACATGTTGGAAATCGGCCCGATGCACAGTGACCCTCTGCAAACGCGCAGAGGTCTCGATTCAAAAACTACGGCTTAAATACAAAACGACTGAGTCATATGGATATAAGGAGAAATGTAATATGACTCCATCTGAGTCAGGAAGAGTCAGTATGAGTCAGTATGAGTCATATCAAAAGAAGAGTCAGAAAGAGTCAGAAAGAAGCCATGTCACATAGTGATCACATGACAAATAGGCAGTGCATTGGTGTTTCGGTTGTTACTCCAACACACCCCCACAAGCGATAGCACCAAGGCACACCCCCAGAAACTTGACAGGGTGTTTACGAGACTCCGTCATATTCATCGGAGTCGTACTCCGCAATGGCAGCGGTATCAGTGCTCTTCTTCTTCGACTCTTCCCAGCGCAGGCGCTCAGGACAATCCGACTTGAAATGGCGACCAAGAGCGAGACTGGTGGCGAAACCAGCAGCATGGTGTACACACTCGAGATCATCCCAAATGATCATGGGATCACGAGAAGTCATATGTGCGAGCTGGCTGGGCTCAATGCACACAAGCTCGGCACAAGCTTTGGCCATCTTCACCGGGTCTCGTGTGGCGATCAAGAATCTCCGTTCTGTCTCCATCTCTGTCTCGGTCTTCGCCGTCCCATCAGATTTGGTTTGGTCCACCAAAATCTGAATCATGCCCCACAGCTGCTTCTGTATGAGCACTGCCTCCATGCGAACATTCCAGTCGTTGGCATAGTTGATGCTTCCGAGTCGCGCAAAAACGTAGCGGCCGTTGGCCATCATAGAAATCGAGTCGAGTGATGGTGGTGATGAACGAGTGAATCAAAAATAACGGATTAAAATCCGTGCGAGGTCTCCTTCGTCGTTGATGAAGGGTTCCGTTGCCTCGGCGTCACGAGGGCTTTCTCCTTCGTCGTCAATGAAGGGTGTCGGTGCCTTGTGGTCGCAAGGGCTTTCTCCCTCGTCGTCAATGAGGGGTGTCGGTGCCTTGTTGTCGCAAGGGCTTTCTCCCTCGTCGTCAATGAGGGGTGTCGGTGCCTTGTTGTCGCAAGGGCTTTCTCCCTCGTCGTCAATGAGGGCTTGTCTTCTGCCTTCGTCGTCGTGAAGGGCTTTCAACTTGCTTCCGTCGTCGTGGAAGACTTTCGGCTTGCCTCCGTCGTCGTGGAGGACTTTCAGCTTGCCTCCGTCGTCGTGGAGGGCTTTCGACAGTAAGAGTCTGGAAGACGATCGTCGACGAAATCCAGACAATGGCAGCGAGTGCTGAGTCGATCGAGGGTATGCGTGTATGCGCGTTTGTGTTGGAAATCGGCCCGATGCACAGTGACCCTCTGCAAACGCGCAGAGGTCTCGATTCAAAAACTACGGCTTAAATACAAAACGACTGAGTCATATGGATATAAGGAGAAATGTAATATGACTCCATCTGAGTCAGGAAGAGTCAGTATGAGTCAGTATGAGTCATATCAAAAGAAGAGTCAGAAAGAGTCAGAAAGAAGCCATGTCACATAGTGATCACATGACAAATAGGCAGTGCATTGGTGTTTCGGTTGTTACTCCAACACAACAGAGTCCCATTCAAACAGATTCACAGAGTTTCTAACAGTTTCCAGGCAGAGCCCAAGTGCATTTCCAGAATAATATATGATTCAGAAACAATTAAGATTTCAACTAATAGTGCTACTCTATGAGAGTGCGTTCACCGAGGATCCCAGATCAACCCAATGTGCAAGTGTATAGCCTACTAGTTCAGGGGAAGATGCTGCGTCCATCGTAGAAACACCCTCGGATACTTATACAACCACCAAGACACTGTTACAAAGCCCAAAACACAATCCCAATGAGTCAAATGTCTGTTTATCCGCCTCTTTAACCGTGTTTCCATCGGTTGTTCTTCCGAGCGTCGCTGGCAGTGGAGATGTTGAAATATCTGGGCATACAATGACAACGGGTGCCTATGGAGTGAGGGGAATTTGGCAGATGAGACTTTCAAACAACCCTAGATAGAAACGTGATTTTTTGCAATTTTTGACACTGTTTGCTTGAGAAAAAATGCATTATAAAAATACTGTGTACCGGCAAGCAACTGGAGCCCTGTTATGTGTTATGTTGCGGAAATTAGGCAACATTTTGGACCCAGTGTTATGTGTTACGTTGCTACCATACAGACCCGTACAGTATATCAACTGATCCTCAGCCCTCCATCTATGCCGAGCACCACTTCTGGACCAACCGGCAATGTAGCTGGTGGTCTAGGTCATTTCTACTCTGTCAGAGCATCGATCTATTACATCTAGGCGACACAGTGTTGCGACCAACATCAAATGATCATAGCTCGTTGGTCAAAACATCAATCAGCCCTCCAGTCATTGGTACAGGCTGTATGATCATCCCTAGCTCCATTCCAATAGCCTGCTTGCTATGCTGTTCACCCTAGCTGCCCAGATTGGGCACTAGCCTCATGTTGCTTCATCTCTTATGTCGTGGTATGTATTTGTCAAAGCCCTAGCTGGTCGCTAGTCAGGTTGCTCTACCTATCGCCGCCTAGTTGCTTATCTAGAGATTAGATAGTACCACTGGTTACTGCGCTGCACTTCCTAGCTCAAGGTGTTGTCCCCTTGCTGCACTTCCATCGTAGATATCCATCTGCTAGACCCTCACTAGCTCCGTTGCAAGTCATCTCTGGACTACTAGAGTCTCCTAGGTCATGTCTCATGAATGTATAGGCAGTGGTTTAATCCCTGGTTGTTTGTACACTCAGCTAGCAGCTAGCGCGTCACACTAGTGTAGCCTCGTGCTACAGTCAGCAGTTAGGGCTTGCTCTGACTCTCCTTTATATCACCTAACAAGTGGTCTATGTACTGGCTAGGATGCTAGTAACAACAGAAGTGCTAGTTGCTTCCCATTGTATAAATACTGGTCATAGGAAATCACAAAATTAGCCCTAGATGCCGTGCATTTATGTTATGCCGTTTCAGCGGGTGGAGGCGGATTCCTCAGATTACACGATGGGGGCATGCTTGATGCAGTGCCAGAACGGAGTGTGGGTTCCGATTGTGTTTATATCCAAAGGGCTAAACAACACCGAGCAGAACTACAACATCTACGACAAAGAAATGCTGGCTATCATGCAGGCCCTCTACGAATGGCAACACTACCTCCAGGGCAGTCAACTGAAGTTTGAGATCTGAACCGACCACAAAAACCTGGAATACTTCACCACCCCAAAGAAACTCAATAGACAACAGGCCTGATGGTCTCTGGAGCTCAGTGAGTATGACTTCGCGCTCATCCATAAACCCGGGAAGCAGCATGTGAAAACTGATGTGCTTTCAAGGCGAAACAGCCATGAGAAGGGGGCACAGGATAATTCGAATCTTGTGTTGCTGCTGGAACAGTACTTCTGGGGGATGGATGGTGAGGAATTTTTGAAAGCTATGCCAGAGGTCTTGGACGACACGGCAGGTGATCAATTCATGGAGGACATTAAAGCTGGGAAAGCTGATTGGGAGGATGTGGTGAAGAAGGCACTAGAAGAGAAGGCCAAGGGCCAGGAGGAACACAAAGACGGGTTCGTAACCCGGTATTGAACAGTATACGTCTCTCCAACTGGGGATCTATAGCACTGGATTCTGTGGGCACACCATAACAACTATATTTCAGGACACCCAGGACAATTCTGAATAGGGGAATTAATAACCTGAAACTACTACTGGCCCTCTACTGTCAGACGCCAAACAATATGTTTCAGCATGTCCCATGTGCCAGAGGACGAAGCTATTTCCCTCTAAGCTTCGAGGACCCCTACACCCTAATGCGGTTCTGGAGAGGGTGTGGCAGAACATTTCGGTGGACCTAATCACCAAACTACTTGTCAGTAATGGGTACAACTCTATTGCGGTGACAGTACATTGACTGGGGAAAGGAATCTGGGTGGTGCCTTGCACTGAACACTTGAGAGGAGAAGGGATGGCATGTATGTACTGCGACCACATATGGAAGGACTTCGGGTTACCCGAGGTGGTGATCAGTGACTGAGGGACACAATTCGTGGAACACTTCATGCAGGATCTATTGAAGCTTCTGGGCATAAAGTCGAACACCTCGATGGCATACCATCTACAGACTGATGGACAGACTGAACACATCAACCAAAATATCGAGCAGTATCTCCAGGTTTTCACCAATTTCTTGCAAGACGATTGGGTGGACTGGTTGACTCTGGCGAAATTCAACCACAATGACCAAGCTAGCAAGACCATGGGATTCAGTCTCTTCTTCGTGACCATGGGGTTCCATCCACGAAAGGGCACTGAACTGTGCCTCGAGGTGCTGACCGAAGATGCAACAAAATTTGCAACCTGGATATCGAAAGTCCGAGAAGAAGCGGGGGGGCACCATGCGAGCAGCGCAAGAGACAATGAAGAGTTTCTACAATACCAAACAGCAGGCAGATCCCGACTATAAACCCAGCGATAGGGTGTACCTATCCGGAGCGAACTTGGTCACCTATTGCCTGACGAAGAAGTTCGAAGCCTGGTATTATGGTCCCTTCACGGTTGTCCATAAAGTTGGAGCCATCTCCTACAAACTTAAACTTCTCAACTCTTGGAAGGTTCATCCGGTCTTCAACACCGTATTCCTTCGTCCCTGGGTTCCACTGGTAGCTGCCCACCAGCATCATGACGACCCTCTTCCCCCTGATGTAGTAGACGGGGTTGACCTCTACGAAATCACAGAGATGATGAAGATACACCTCAACAAACGGTGGAAGTGCTTGCAGTACCTCATCCGATGGGAAGGTTATGGGCCCGAGGATAATACCTGGGAAACCACTGGAACACTTGGGAGATTCTACCAAGTGCTTCAAAGAATTTTATGAGAAGTACCCAACGGCTCTGAAGGAGACCGCACATGGGTGGAAGTGGGTCATTACCGGCCAAGACCTGTGGAACAAGAATCGGTGCTGATCGTGAAACCTGAGACAGGTTTCACCTAGAGAGGGGGTAATGTCATGAACTGTCTTTTCATTTTACTTCCAGAACCCGAACAACCTGATCATTGATCAGATCAACTATCTGATCAATCGAACCAGGATACTGTTTTAGGATCCCAAACAGTTTTGATCGGTTTCCCAACCTTTGGGTTCCCGATCACCTCTACATTTATATACCCCTTCATTTACTTTGGCATTAATCTTGTCCATTGCTATTGGACACTGTACCTTAATTTACAACCCCTGGGGACTTTAGTATATAAGCTGTAGTTATTTCTCTGTACTTTACACTATTCTAGTCTAAACTCCAGGCTTATTCGTTGGAACTCTTTGTGCTTCAGTCGCTATTGTCACCTCAGAACCTGGAATCTGCTCTGTGCTGACACTCAGAAACAAGGAGAGAGCATTAGAGAGCTTGAGCCCAAGCGGCATGCGCTTTTTTTTTGCAACTTTTGTGTGCACCTCAAATTCACACACCCTGATGCTATTGCACCTTGTTAATGTCTGTTAGAGGAAAAAAAGAAAAAAGCGGCATGCCACTTTTTGCACAACCTAAAAGCAGCATGCCACTTGGGCTCAAGCTCTCTATTGTATTGTTTGAGGAAGTCCTTGGAATGAAGTCCAAGCACTTAAGCCTTATACTGAGTGAACTGGAATGGAACCGGAACAGACTGGAAAGCGAGTATAATGCAACGAGAGTGCCAATGTGAATGGAACCCTTACTATGCAAGTGTTCAGGCTAGATCTGATTGAATGAGGGTAGACCTGAACAAACAGGAAGCACAGAGCGTGGCGATGTAAAGCTTCACAGCTATGAGAACAAATGAGAATGAGTTGCTGGGGTTCTCCAAAGTAAGGTGGATGCCAATTCCAAGTGTAGACAGTAACAGACAGTAGTGGGTTCCGATCCCAAGCTCTTCAGACAGTGGCTGGACAGTGGTGGGCTCCATTCCCAAGCTCTTTAACACTAGTGGGCTCCATTCCCAAACTCTTCACACAAAACCCAAATAACCAAGTGTGGAATCAGCACTATTCCAACAGTTCCAGTCACTTCCAGACTCTTCCAGACAAACAGCAAGTCGGTTTCCAAAGATTCCAAACACTCAGAATAAAGATTCCAAGCCAAGATGAATTCTGAGAGACACCTTGTTTGAACTCCCCAGTTTCTACCCAATTCGCAAGTGTTACTGCCTACTAGCTGTGGGGTGATTCTGTGAGGTCGCCCAAGATGCCCCTGCTACTAAATACAAAGTTCTGAAGCACATGACAAAGACCAAGAACAAGCAGAAATGAGTAATATAGTCCATTTATCTGTCCGACTGCCATGTATCCGTCATAGAATTGGGTATCTGAGTCCTTCTATTGGCTGCCCATGTTGAGCACACCATTCTTGTGTGATCCAGTGCACATGTACAGTTGGTAAAACTGTGCCCAGCCCATCACAACCAACATTGTATGCTGATCCCAACTTGATAGTCCATTCTCTCCAATGCCAGTGCCTTCCCGTCTGCAGGAACATCTGGGATAGGAAGTCCCAGTCCATAGCAATTCAGGGATACCATATTTGAAGTACTTCCCACAATGGGTACTTGCTCCAAGAGCTGACAAGTATAGGTCCAAGTGATCAGACCTTTACTTAGTGACTATCCCTTATCCGGAATGCTTGGGACAGCATGGAACCATCAAGATGTGATTGCTCCCAGCCCCTTCCAGTGATCATCTGATCAGAACACAGTACATGCTTGATGCCCAACACGTTACAACAGGATTCCAGTCTGTCCCTGTACAGTTCTGTGAGGGGGAATAGAGTAAACTTCACATTCCCCTTGTTCTGTGGGCTACACATCTCCTATATGTTTCGGAGCAAGCACATGCCAATGGTTACAGGGTGTTCTTCCCTGTTCCCATCTATTACTCAGTGGTTCCTGCCCTGCCAGCTACTTAGGAACCTCAGTACTGACACTTAGGAATATGCCTTGTCATGAAAACACAAAAAATCGAAGATTTCATGGGTGGACAAATCCCGTGCTTATCACTGGCTGTATCCCATCTATTATACCCATGAATAAAATGACATTGTTGAATCTTCTGTATGATATATTGTTTGGACATCATGTCACCCACTCCTGTATTGCTGTATTCTATGCAGATCTCCCAACTCTATCACAGTCCCTTTACATACCATACCCCATGCTGGTTCAACTCTAATGCAATGCCAACATTTTCTACTTCATATCACAACTAGGGCCTGTGCCAATCACGTATAGTGGATTCAATTTGTCTCTGCGACTGGATAGATCTGCCTGCTCTGTGCTCTGCCAGGATTTTGAGTCTGCTGCAGATATCTGAAAGCCGTTTTCAGTATCATTCTTGATGCAGACAACAAGCAAATCTCAACTGAGAGTCTGTTGCACATAGCAGCCGCTTTAAATACTTCTGCATCCAGTGACTGCAACCTCTGTTTCAAGGTACACTCAGCCCTT
Organism: Mycena olivaceomarginata; assembly: GCA_029378375.1. Classification (NCBI taxonomy): domain Eukaryota; kingdom Fungi; phylum Basidiomycota; class Agaricomycetes; order Agaricales; family Mycenaceae; genus Mycena; species Mycena olivaceomarginata. The sequence goes on along the minus strand of JARKIC010000711.1, from coordinate 15,495 downwards.
GGAAAACATGCTAAAGCCCTTAACACAGCAAATGCCAACATCTGTTCATCAGCATCCATCACAGATTTTTCAAGTCTTTTGAAAGTCATTGTCAGCCTATTCTCTTATACATTGCTGCGCTACATTGCATTCAAGTTCCCGTGACCGCAACCAATGATTTTCTCCATTCTCAGATCACTCAGCATTTGCTATTGAGACACTGCAGTCAATTTTCACAGTCCCATCCTTTGATATCTCTTCTAGATGACTTGTCTTTGCCAGATTGTGCTGATGTCCACAACAAATGGCTGGGAAGCAAGTTAGAGGCGGACTTACAATTGCACATTCTGATGGCCATCTATGGAAGCAAAATTTCTTTGAAGTCGCTGCATCAAGTTCTCAGTATGTCTCTGATTTTTTATTTGATTTTCAGTCTCTTGATGGGTGCTTTACAGGTTTACCACCTGATAGTCGACAAGCTCAAAGTCCTTGACTGTGGGAATGGCTGTTCCCATGATGCCGGAACATCGTGCCTACTCGCCTGGTACCAGCCCAAAGAAAAGGGCAAGGGACCACACTGTTGATGCTGCATTCAACAATTTTGGAAAGCCATCGCCTGGCTCCAGCAAAAGACACAAGCACAGCACCACCGGCACTCAGTAGCTATATTGTGATGAACCAAACTCTCCACCTCACTGTTAGTATTGTACCAGCTCCTTCTAGTACACTCCTTAGCCTTTGAATTTGACTTAGAAAATGTTGTATTGTAATGTCCCTTCAATATTATTTGAATTGGGTCTTGATCAAAGCCAGTAGTGGGCCATGCTGCTCACCGGCCTTACCACTTTATTGGTAACAAGGTAGATCAGTGGGCTGTGTCTGCTGACAACTGTTACCTGGGAGAAGTACAACGAGCAGTCTCTTGAATATCTGCCAGAGGGACTGCATGATCATACCAAGGACATTGTTGCCCTCTTCCATGCCTAGGACAATGAACCATCCAGTAATACCAGAATCAGTCTCAGGTCCATTCTGGGAAGGGGTTCCACACGGCATCAGCAAAATCTAGGTCCACTATGTAGCTTAAGGTAGTGCAGGGTAGCTAGTTGAGATGGAGCTGACTTGTGGTGGTGAATCTATTTGATATTTTGTTGTGTCATATGAGTTGGTAGGCTTCATCTTATCTCCCAGTAATTATCCCAGATTCCAGACATAAACTACATCTACAACATCGCACTATATAAGACCAAGCACAAACATGTCCTGGCTGACAAGGGGGGAACTACTATGGATGTCTGATAAGTCCTTTCTTTGTGCCCCTGATGCCTGGGCCCCATTGTGAATGTCACTGGTGGCAAATGAAACAAATTTCACATACGAAGAGGATGCCTCTTGATAATTTTGGTCAGCATTTTAGCCTGATCATGGATCCTCTCCGAGGTCTGCTGAAATCTGATCTCTGGCAAATCCACTGTTTCCTTGATCTCTTTGATCACCTCAGCCTCAGTAGATGACCCTATGTATGCCTCCATCACCCGTGAAAATGCAGGTCCAAAATGTTTGTCAACTGCCGATTCCTCAGTGAAGGTTTGCTCAGCGCAAATGCACAGCACTATGAATCAGTGAGGGTCAAATCTATCATATGTTGCAAGAAAATTGGGAGTTCATACAAGCTGATAACTCCACACGTCCCACTGGTGTCTTGATTGATTCCTCCTGATATTCCATCAAAATGCAGGTGGACACTCAACACTGGTTCACACACAATATTGGGAAATTTGTGATTAAGAGCCTCCATGCAATAAGAAATGTTCTGGTCCTGGGGTGGAATAAATGGGGAAACAAGGATACACATACTTGCAAACTCACAAACTTGATGCCGCAAAATTATGTGGATGAGAGGAATGATGAGCTCCTTGGCAGAATATTAAGATGGTAAGACCAATAAGACATACTGTCTGAAAGGAAGGATATGTCAGCAATTTCTGAAGCAGAAGCAGGAGCAAGAATGTGATGCTCACTTCCTGCAGGGATGGCAGCATGCTCAGCTAAGCCAAGGGGAGGCAGGTGGGAGAAATAACCACTCACTTCCTGCAGGGATGGCAGCATGCTCAGCTAAGCCAAGGGGAGGCAGGTGGGAGAAATAACCACTCACTCGCTGCAGGGATGGCAGCATGCTCAGCTAAGCCAAGGGGGAAGCAGGTGGGAGACATAACCACTCACTCGCTGCAGGGATGGCAGTATGCTCAGCTAAGCCAAGGGGAGGCAGGTGGGAGAAATCACCACTCACAAGCTGCAGGGATGGCAGCATGCTCAGCTAAGCCAAGGGGAGGCAGGTGGGAGAAATCACACTCACTTGCTGCAGGGATCACAGCATGCTCAGCTAAGCCAAGGGGAGGCAGGTGGGAGAAATAACCACTCACTCGCTGCAGGGATCGCAGCATGCTCAGCTAAGCCAAGGGGAGGCAGGTGGGAGAAATAACCACTCACTTGCTGCAGGGATGGGAGCATGCTCAGCTAAGCCAAGGGGAGGCAGGTGGGAGAAATAATCACTCACTTCCTGCAGGGATGGCAGCATGCTCAGCTAAGCCAAGGGGAGGCAGGTGGGAGAAATAACCACTCACTCCCTGCAGGGAAGGCAGCATGCTCAGCTAAGCCAAAGGGAGGCAGGTGGGAGAAGTAACCACTCACTCGCTGCAGGGATGGCAGCATGCTCAGCTAAGCCAAGAGGAGGCAGGTGGGGAGAAGTAACCACTCACTCGCTGCAGGGATGGCAGCATGCTCAACTAAGCCAAGGGGATGCAGGTGGGAGAAATAACCACTCACAAACTGCAGGGATGGGAGCATGCTCAGCTAAGCCAAGAGGAGGCAGGTGGGAGAAATAACCACTCACTTCCTGTGGGGATGGCAGCATGCTCAGCTAAGCCAAGGGGAGGCAGGTGGGAGAAATAACCACTCACTCGCTGCAGGGATGGCAGCATGCTCAGCTAAGCCAAGGGGAGGCAGGTGGGAGAAATAACCACTCACAACCTGCAGGGATGGCAGCATGCTCAGCTAAGCCAAGAGGAGGCAGGTGGGAGAAATAACCACTCACAAACTGCAGGGATGGCAGCATGCTCAGCCAAGCCAAGGGGAGGCAGGTGGGAGAAATAACCACTCACTTCCTGCAGTGATGGCGGCATGCTCAGCTAAGCCAAGGGGAGGCAGGTGGGAGAAATAATCACTCACAAGCTGCAGGGATGGCAGCATGCTCAGCTAAGCCAAGGGGAGGCAGGTGGGAGAAATCACCACTCACAAGCTGCAGGGATGGCAGCATGCTCAGCTAAGCCAAGGGGAGGCAGGTGGGAGAAATAACCACTCACTTGCTGCAGGGATGGGAGCATGCTCAGCTAAGCCAAGGGGAGGCAGGTGGGAGAAATAACCACTCACAAACTGCAGGGATGGCAGCATGCTCAGCTAGGCCAAGGGGAGGCAGGTGGGAGAAATAATCACTCACAGCCTGCAGGGATAGCAGCATGCTCAGCTAAGCCAAGAGGAGGTAGGTGGGAGAAATAACCACTCACTCGCTGCAGGGATGGCAGCATGCTCAGCTAAGCCAAGGGGAGGCAGGTGGGAGAAATAACTACTCACAAACTGCAGGGATGGCAGCATGCTCAGCTAAGCCAAGGGGAGGCAGGTGGGAGAAATAACTACTCACTTCCTGAAGGGATGGCAGCATGCTCAGCTAAGCCAAGGGGAAGCAGGTGGGAGAAATAACCACTCACTTCCTGCAGGGATGACAGCATGCTCAGCTAAGCCAAGGGGAAGCAGGTGGGAGAAATAACCACTCACAAACTGCAGGGATGGCAGCATGCTCAGCTAAGCCAAGGGGAGGCAGGTGGGAGAAATAACCACTCACAGCCTGCAGAGATGGCAGCATGCTCAGCTAAGCCAAGGGGAGGCAGGTGGGAGAAATAACCACTCACTTCCTGCAGGGATGGCAGCATGCTCAGCTAAGCCAAGGGGAGGCAGATGCAGGAAATTGGCACTTACTCTCTGAAGGGATTGCAGTGTTGGTTAAGTATAATTAGACCGGAGAAGTGGGTTGTTTTGCCCACATCCTGTAATGATAGCAGTCTGTTTGGCAGGATATGAGCCTTTAAGGACCAGATACTCACGTACTGTATGGGAAATTTTTGTATTCACCAAGTGACAGATTGAATGAATATACAATGGTGCTCACCTCCTACAAAGATTTCCGGAGACTGGACTAGACCGAGTTTAATTACTGACCTCCTGTGAAAACATTGTTGCATCCCTCCTGGACAAGACAAATTAACACTTACATGCTGTAGCAAGTTCAGGTCATTCAGAAAAGAAATGAAACAGTTCTGAAATCCCAGGTGAGGCTCACTTTCTGGAGGATATCCCTTCAGTTACATCAAATATCAGTTCGGAATGCTCACCCAGATATGGGGGAAATATGACAAAGTTGTCTCTGCAAACCATCTTGCGCTCGCCAAATCTGAAGAGATCGATATTACCCATCAGAGCTAAAGATCAATGCGTACCGGTAAGCCCTTCAAGCCCTTCCTTAACTGCATAATAGATACAAAGGCCAAGGTTGTTTCGTTGCACGGACACCAGAAGTAGCCTCAGCGCATTTTCATTGAGTGAGTTTGCGGTCTTGGCCATCAGTTCTATGCAGGTACTGGTTTTCTCTCGCATATCTGAACCATATAATAAGCTTTCTACATTGTAATATCAATGCAACCACCAACCATTAAGCCGAACGTACTCAGAAGGGGAGAAATTCATCTTCTTGAGCTGGTCTATATAGTCTGTGGTTAGTATCCTTTGTGCCATATTGGGGGCATCAGCCATCGCTTCTTGGCGGGTTTTCCCTTCCGCGCGGAGATTTTGGAATGCGGTGGTGACGAGGCCATCGAATTTAGTGAAAATCGCAATCACGGGCACTTTACAGCCACGCTCAGTTAATCTGGGCAGGCTCAATAAGGAAAACTCGCCTTTCCCAGTACCGGAATAGTTGAAGAACTGTGTATCCGCCTCCAATAGTGGTCTCTGAGTGTCCGTCGGGAGGCAGTACCTTATATAGAGTGGGTAAATAATTTTACACAGACATGCTATGACAGACCAGATAGCATGGAGTTGCTCGGACAAATCTCGAGTTGCAGCCCTTTTCTCAATGAACGCTTTGACCTTTTCGGTTTCCTTGACTGAACCGCTTTCAAATCCGCGGGAGTCATGAAAAATGAACTGCGGATTGCTCTTGAAGATCAGCTGATTGTCAATGTCATGCTCTCCCCGCTGCTTTTCTCTCAACATGAGCGAAGTTAAGATAGATAGGATGAAAACCTCTGCTGAACCCTTGACGGAAGGATATTTGAGCTGTATAAAGACCCGGTAAGTTGCCTCCATGAAACATGCGCAGGATGAACAGACCTTTTTACCGGTCGGAATGAAGATCTTTGGATCCTTTGTCGAGTCGCACACTTTCTTCAGAATGGTCGTCTTGCCGGCATTGGCCCTGCCGATGACAAGAATGCGAAAGTGGCCACATTTCTTCCGGAGATCTATAGCACGCTCGACATAATTCCCTACCCCGTCCATGATTACCAGTGAAATAGCGAGAAGATATAAAAAAGTGGAAGAGGTTGGCAACGAGGATGAGGGGAGCTACGTTACACCAACGTATAAGTGAGTGCGCCTGACAACGTGGCTGCAGGCACCTTTCTTTGACAGGCTTCTCGCTTGATTGGAAATGCACCAATCTTCGGGTACTAATCGCCAGGTATAGCGGGCTTCTCTGGGAAATTGCCGATGACTCGCCATTGGTGCCCGCACAACACTCGATTGTCATGAGCGTTATTTTTGCTCTCGCCATGCGGTAGTCTGAGACTCTGACAGCATAGCCTGCCTCATGGAGGTCGAGTCGCACACTTTCTTCAGAATAGTCGTCTTGCCGGCATTGCCCCGGCCCCCTGCCGATGACGAGAATGCGAAAGTGCCCATATTTCTTCCGGATATCGATATCTATAGCACGCTCGACATTTTTCCCTACGCCATCCGTGATTACCAGCGAAATAGAGAGAAGATGTAGAGAAAGTGGAAGAGGTCAGCAACGAGGATGAAGGGAGGTATGAGGGAGCAACGTTACACTGACGTATAAGTGAGTGCGCCGACAATGTGGCTGCAGCACCATTCCTTGACAGGCTTCTCGCTTGATCGGAAAATGCAGTATCTTCGAGCATCGCGGGCATCTCTGGGAACTCAGCAAACTCGGATCGATTGCCGATGATTCGTCACTGGTGCCCGCACAACAATCGATTGTCGTGAGCGTTATTTTTGCGCTCGCCATGTGGCAGTATGACACCATAGCCTGCCTCATGGATGTCGTCCCTTTACCTCTTGGACGTCTACGTCCCATTGAACGCTCAGTCCTTGTCCTCGATCTTTCATAACAGTGCTATGGCTGACAGTCAGACACTACGCCCTACAACTGAAGAAATACTGGAGGAGTGTCCGCGGTGGGAGCTGTTCCACCATGCTCATGGTCCGGTTTCAATTTGATACTTACTGGCATCGATAGATTTCGAATTTAGTAGTTGGCAGGGTTAGGGATTTCGCAACCCCTTTGACCCTGATCGCTAACCAGGATTCATAGTCGGGAGTAGGAAAATCCTCGCTCATCAACCACGTATTTGGCGTTGATCTCGCGGTAAGTATTATGCTGCCCTCGAACAAGGACCATTGTCTGACTTGCGGCTTATTCAGACTGTATCGCATCACATTCGGGGGGAATGTAATATCGAACAAGAAATCACTTCTGAACAAAACCCCCGCTTCGTGCTCCACGATTCTATGGGATTCGAGCCTGGACAAACTCAGACATATGACACTGCGAAGCGTTTCTCGAGTCGCGTGGCGAAGGCGCAGCCCTGGAAAGATAGGGTACACGCGATCTGGTGGAGTTATATTATTAGCCAGAGTAGTTTCTCTACTCATGGACGGTAGGCTCTGTATACAAGTCCCGTACGCCGGTGGTAGAGTTTTGAGACAGGAGATGAAGAGTTTCTCAACCTTGCAGCCACATTCAAGGGTGAATTCCTCCCTTTTTTGGAACGGGATAGATCCGCTCAGTCGCACTCTATCCAGTCCCTATCATCGTCGTTTTTACTCAGTTCGACAAATTGATCAGTGCCGTGGAGAAAAATCTTACCGATAAAGACCTGCAGAAATCCGAGTCAAAGATTGATGCGCTTGTAAATAAAAGGGCCGACGACAAGTTCAAGCAGATTTGTCTGCCCCCTCTCCGACGTATCAACCGGAAGCTTAGTTATGCGAGAACATCAGGTACGCTGTCATTAAATTGATGTAAACGTATCGTCGATTCGTTAACTTTCCATCCCATAGAACTTGGGAAACGACCCGCTTCAGAACGAGCTACTGCCTTGGTAGTGGAACTCGTCAGTACCACTCAAACTCTTCTTGAAGGAACACCGTGGTTTCTTTCTGCAATATCTCAGAGAGCTAGTGCTGGAACGAAAATCGATCTATCCATTCAGTAAGTTTCTACGACGATCTTTGTCTTCACATTCATAAGAGTTTTAAAAGAGTCGGCATGAAGAGTGAGTTCTCTGTGCTACCTGATCCGACCTTCTCAATTGTATATTCTTTAGAATATTGGCGAGGTCTTGCGTCGAGCACATATTTCCCGGGTTTCAAGCTTGAGACATGTCTTGGTGCAATTCACGTAGATATCATCGCAAGTTGGAACTTCAATGATCCAAATGATGTACATTCCTTGTCCAATGACCGATTATTCTCTGACTGGCCTCTCCCACTAGCTCTTGAATAGCGAACCATTCCTCACACAAATGAAAGAAATATCGCAGCTGGTGATTCCGGACGAGCAGGAAGTCAAATCATGGTTGTACGTCAAATTGACAGGTGACGCGACGCCAAGCTGATTTGTTACCCAGTAAGAATGCCGAGAAATTACAGCCCCTCATTGGCGTCGGGGCTGCCATTGCCACACAATTTCCCGCCGCGGCTCCAGTTGTCATTCCAGTCATTGCCGCCCATCGGTCTCTCAGCGCTGTTTCTGACGTGGTTTGCCTCGGTGTATGAGAGAACGCGCGTAGTCAGATGCTTTCTTCCAAAGTTCACTGAAACCTGTGTAGTGCCGAAGTCTTGCGCTTCTTCATGGGATACATAGTGGACCTCACGCTCGTGATGGATCATCTGTTTTTGGCCCTTCTTCCCGGCAAGTTACCCGGGCCACTTACTGCCGAGGATATCAATCTCGCCTTGGAGAATTACAAGGAGTCGGAAGTTGCGGCAGTTTCACACCAAAATTCGCAAATATGCAAAGACTTCCTCTTTCAAGAAGATTTATCGGTCTAATAACGCGGAAAAGGAAGTCAAGGACCTCATCAGGGCGCACCGTGCGAGATGAGCGGGGGCCTTGGTTCACAAGTTGTTTAGGTGTACTTTCCAATGTCTTGTTGTTGAAGTCGTCACTAGCATTTGAAATTTTGAATACCAGATTTCAGCGCAGTTCGGATTGGAACATCATTTGAGCACCAATCGGTCACAGCTGGTGCTGTACGCGTATGGGGGGCTCCGCCGAACCTCGCCGAACGCAGCCTTACAGTTTATCACCGGCCACTGAGACACACCGGCCACTGAGACAAACGGCCCGAGTGACCTCAGTTGGGGCTATGAAGCTTAGATATTTTACTTGGAGCTTGATCATTGAATCATATTTGCATCCAGTAGAAATTCGTCTCTTCCCAGCAATCAAAAACATGAATTTTGAAACGGCGACAACATTCTCAAATGTGAGTCAGAAAAATTTGGTTCTTCTTCGGAACACTTCAAATCAATTAAGACTACTGGTATTGTTATTCAGCACAGTAGAATTTCCTTCCAGTCCGTTGATTTTGAGGGGATCGACGTTTTGAAGCAGAAATTGATTGGAAGGTGTGGACAGTACCAAAAAAGGAAATTGACAAGGAAATAATCGTCGCGCCGCTCCTATCAACCCTCGCTGCACCCATGGCCCGTGCCATATCGAAGAGCCGACATGCTCAGCTAACCCGCGAGGAAAGAGATACCTTGAGGGCCTGGGCAGTGGTGTTTCTATCGTAACAAAGTCCAGAAACATCTTGCACCCGGAGAAAAACACATGAGCCTTCACGCGGTTTGCAGGAAATTTGAGGGGGCTTACAAAATCGATACCGGGAAGGATGTTGCCCTTAACCATAACACCCTGCTTTGGCTGGTGAACAGAGCCAAATCAAAGAGTGTGTCGAATGAAGAAAGGAGCTGGCTACTTGCCGAAGAAGTCCAGACTGTCATCGTGTTCGCCAAGGACGTAGCGAACCGTGGCTTCCCTCTCAACCATAAACGGTTGAAGGAGGGCCGTTGATGAGATCTGCCGTGCACGCCTCGGCGACCGATTTCCTGCTTGCGGGGTGGGGAAGAATTGGACCGGTCGCTTTATGGAAAAATATCACGACGAGCTCTGGATGTACTGGTCGCACTCACTGGACAGCAAACGCGGATGCGCCGTGAATCCGGCCACAAACAAGGCATGGTTTGACCTTCTGGAAAATGTGCTCACTGGTCGCTGTGACCACAAGTTTGACCCGGTGCCATCGGAGGAAGATCGGGAGCTCAATTACGAGCCCATTCTGCCAGAGAACATATACGGCATGGATGAGAGTGGGTTTCCAGCGTCGTCTTCTCGAAAAGAAAAGGTTATCGGCGGTGCTGGAAAAAAGACGCAGCATAAGCGGAGAGTGATGGAAGCAGGGAGAACACCACCGTCATTGTAACAATCTGTGCCGATGGCTCCGCTCTCAAACTGGCGGTTATTTTCAAAGGGCAAGAGTACAATGGTCGATGGGAGCAGGAGAATTCTACGGAGGCGTCGTGAGTCCAGAAATGAATGGTTCACAGTCAAAAGAACTTACCTCCAATACTAGTCTTGGCTATTCGAAGAAGGGCTGGGTTGATGGGGGGGATAAATGTGAAGTTCATGAAAGACTTCCATGAGCAAACAAAGAAGGAGGTAAATAGAAGCACTCGCCTCGTTGTCGTCAATGGGCATAACTCCCACTACACGAAGCCGCTATTAGACTTGGCGAGGAAACATCGCATCCATGTCCTTTGTTATCCTGCCCACGCCACGCACATTTACCAGGTCTCGATGTCATCATCTTTGGGCTGCTGAAATTATACTGGACAGAAGAAAAGTCGAAGCATGAGAGGAGAAGCGCGAGCCAGTGACCAAGGAAAATTTTCTGGCCATTTTACGGTGCTGCACATATTTGGCTCTCACAACAGAGACAGTCCAAGCCACATTTCGCAAACGGGTGTGTGGCCATTCAATCGCGAGGGTCGTGACAGAGGAGATGATGGCACCGAGCCTGGAAACAGCAGCTCGTGGTCATCTCCTGTCGCGCCAAGCACCCCGGTCTGTATATGACGGATATGCTGCACCAGGCGCACCAACAACGCGAAAAAAGCTCGAATAGAGCCCACCTCTGATACTGAAGACGATGGAGACACACCTGAGTCCCCAACGTCATCACCGTCTACCCGTCCCCAACCCATTTGACACTCCAATAAAAAAATGCCATCACTCGCCTTGGGTTCCACATCCTATGCTTTTCCCTGGTCTCCTCCTCGTCCATCCAGTCACTACAATCCCCTGACAACCCCACTGCCGAGTCGTCGCCCGAAAAAGTGACCGATGTCTTCCGCTTGTCAGCGAGCCATTGATGGCACTTTGAAAGAGAGCTGCAAGCAGCCATTGAGGAAGGACACAATAGTAACAGACACAGAAGCACTAGATGGTTGATGCAGTCTGTCCTTGTGATGAATGGGGCTATGTCGGCGCGGTGAGAGACAGCTTGCAGCACAGGAAAAAGAATAAAGCCCGAGGAAATAAGAAGGGTCGCTCGTGGCAATGGGCTCTCCCACGTCTTGGTTGAACAGCGTGGGATTTCGTGAATCACATTGCGGAGTTTGAGCAAGATGCTAGACCAGGAGGGAGCAGAAAGACGACTTGGATAGAAAAGAGCGATGTGATGAAGAGTGGAAAATATTGGATGACCAGCGCAAGCAGAGGAACAAAGAAGTTCGACTGGAGCACACTGTTCGGGTCGTCGAGTGGGAAGCAGAGCGGGATTTGGCGAAGCAGCAGCATTGCCGTCCAGGGTGGAAGAAGCCTTCTGTAAAGGGCCTTCTGTTCTGCCACTGCCAAAGCCGGGTTACACATTGAAGCCAGGTGAGAAAGCGGTGGAGAGTGACAATGAAGACAAGGATAAATCAGGAGGTGATTCGGGTTCTGATTCAGACTCGAGCTCCAGCTCAGATGGAGATTAGATAAATTATTTCACATGTCCTCATCTATAAATTTCGAGTCATGCAAATCATCCTCATCCTCTGAGTCCAAATCAATTCCACAAAAACGGTGTCCTGCCTGATGATGAATTTTGTTTGCCGTGAATTCCACAAAGGAACATAATTTGAACAGTTCACACGTGTGATATGAAGCCGGGTGAATAGCCGTTGGTTCTCCTCCATAACCTGATCTTTAAAGAGATAGGATTCCACAAGAAGCTGTTGGAGGCGCTGATATTCGGCCAGAGTGGATGCATGAGTCCCAGTGGAGTTTAAGGGTGGTGAAAACAGCTGGAGATAAGTAAAGAATGAAATATCAGTACACAATGCTTACCCGACACTTCTTCCTCTTTTACGCATGCAGAAGATGTGGAAACTGCTGTTGCTGATTTGCTTGCCATTGAACCTGAACAAGTGTGTTTTCTCATGGGAAAAATTGCTGGGAGGCATGGATGTGCCTGTATATTCATGGTGGAGAGCTTCTTCAACTTTAATAGCATGGTCTGTGGACGTAGGACGCATTGAAGACATGTGAGGTCTAGCATACTGTGTTACATGATGCCATGATGCATCAGACACCTATGATCGGAGTGATGGGACCACTAATTGTGTGACTGTCTCATTGACATAGGAATGGCACTTTGCGAATCCTTTAGCCTAGAGCTTTCCCATCTCATCCAGTAAATTTTCGGTTTTTGGGGATCATGAAGCTATCATATAGATTAGTCTCTGTTACAGACCAGAAACGGATGACGATCAAGATGTATCTGTATATGGTCTGTTAGGAATCACAACCCCATCAGGAAGACACAGACTGATTTTTGAACACTGTGTTGCGGCGCATACAGCTCGATGATAAATCCAAAAATATTTGAGGGCATAGAAAAACTCGAAAGAGTGGGAGCTCTCCCTTACAGCCAAGCAGCTCATCCAGTGCCCACAATGATATGTGATCAACTTGTTGAGGCAAAACTTTTGATCATTTCAGGCTGATCTCATATTGAGATATCGGCTGTGTGGATCACTTGACTTTTGCAGCACAAATGATTATATGGAGCTTCTATATACATATAAATATTTTCTGATTTATTCAGTTCCTACCGGCTGTGGTATGAAGGAAGGAACGGCTGGCGGCATAGCCACCATATTGCATAATCAGTCCATGTCATCCTGAGAGGGGCATGATTGCTATAAGACTACATATAGATACATGATTGTGCCTATTCAGATATTTGTCGAGCGAGGAGGCACCCTCATATTCCTCATAAAATGTTTGTCTCAGTGGCCAGTGATAAACTGTACATTCGTGAAGGTTTGATGTTCGTGCAAGGTGGGTGTTTGGAGGTCGGTTCAATCTTGGAGTTACGAATTGAACACTGGCTTTCCTGTGTGTAGGATAAGTCAGGATAAATTCGAGCCCAGCTATGTCCCCTTTCGGAATGTGCCGAGTTGTAGCTAACAGTACATCTCGGCCTGTAGAGTGTACCATGCTACACCATGATTTCTCTCCTGTCAATAAGTATCTTGGAGGATGAATGCTTACAGGTACCCATAGGTGCCAAGCGAGTTTCGTGGGTCCGACTGCCTGATCAGTCTCAGCACCAGTGATTTGTAACAAATGTATTTTATCATGTTCCTTGCCGTACACATTTCCACTCAATGTGACTCATATTTGATCCACTCTTTATTCCGACTTGGCAGACTTGTCGCCAAGACATCACACTCCTTTATTTCAACTCTCCCCTTTGTCCTGCTATCATTCCGATTGTTCCCGTAGTACAGTATTATACGCCCGAATGGGACACCATCATCACCCAATGGGACAAAGCACTATTGAAGTATGAGTGCTTATCTCCTCACCTCGAAAATTTGTAGGCATGCTTCTGAACATATTGGCTTTGTGTCATTAATCACCCAGGTTCTACTTTTTCACACATGTCCGTATGGATACAGACACATCTTAGTGGCACAGGACTCTCATGACGCCACCACATGACCTTCTCACGGTTGAAACCTGGCCACAGATTCTAAAGCCGCAGACTCGGGGTAGTCTGCACCGCGGGATACAGGAGACGTTAGGGACTAGGAACCCGTACAGACAGATCCTAGTCCCTGGACAACACAGAAGCATACACGAAGTACATGACTGGTTGCAAACCAATCGGGGTTTGAACCACTGGAGACAATGACATTAAGGATTAGGAAACCTGAACATCGTGATAAGCTGGGAATTTGTCCATACCAGGATACATGTAGAAATGCGTGTTTCTGATATAGATATGTTCTGAAGCTTACTGTTTCTGGAGTCAGTACCAGTTCTTGGGTAGCTGGCTGGGCTGATCACTGAGCAACGGGTGAGAACACTAAGGAATTAGTCTTCTCACTGGCATGTCTCGCTCCGAAACATGTAGGAGAATGTGTAGCCCACAAATAAACACCACAGAAACGTCCTTCATTCTTGTTTCTGTCTACTTTCTGTCTGTGATGCACACAGAAGCTATGGAAACAGGATTTTGCATTGTGTTGTGTACTGTTGGGGTGTGCCAGATGACGTGGCAGGTCATGAGACCATCTGGGAACGAATGTAACCGGTTTCCGGCAGTCACAGTTCTCCTGGAAACAGAAGATCAGCTACAGTGATGGGTCACATCACAGCTCTGAAAGATGTCCAAGGTTCTTTGCTAAGAACCCATTCTGGGAAGTGAGTTGTATTGGGTTTTTTCTGGAAGCTATCACTCCACTCTCTCCAGTGCTGGGGCAGACACAGAAGGGAATGTCGATGCAGGGTGGAAACAAGTCAGATCAGAGTCAGATCAGCATGGATACATGTTGGCAGCACTCTGAATAAGCGAAGGAGGTTGCTGACATGTTGCTTGCTACGTGGTTGAAGGTGTGATATGGTGTGCTTGCCCTTGGGAACCAATGGGAGCGACGCTCAGAAACATATCCGACGGAAACACGGTTAAATGGGTGGAAACATGGATAATTGAGTCATTTGGATTGTGTTACAGCTTTGTCATGGGATTCTGGGCTTTGTATAAATAGCTGGAGGTGTTTCAACGATGGACACAGGATCCCCCCACTGTTAGCAGCCGTTTCTGCCTACACTAGGGCACAATCTGACCAGTATCCACCTGCCAGGGTGTGATCTGGGCAGTATTGTTGTTCCACCATGCAGTAAGCTTGCACCTGGGTGTGGATCTGTGTCCCTCAATTGAGCGCACTCTTATAGAGTAGCATTGTATTGAGATCTTCTTTGTTTCTGAATCATATATCGTTCTGGAAACACACTTGGGCCTTGGCCTGGAAATTGTTAGTAGTGATGTGCTTGGCTTGGCTTGAAGCCCGGAAGCCCGAAAGCCAAAGCCCTGGCTTTGCAAGCCAAGCCAAGCCAAATTCAGGGCTTGATGGGGGCTTGGGCTTTGGCTTGAGGTTGGTGAAGCCAAACTTCAAGCCTGGCTTTGACAAACAAAACTTCCTGTGTGGACAGCTCATGAATAACCCAAGGTTGACTACTAAAAACACACCACTAGTGTTTCAGACTGTTTCCTGCTAAATCTCTTGCCGGATGGGTAAGTTCGAGGTTGAGCTAAAGTTGAACAGTAAGACCGGAAGATGCCGAAATATTGATGGAACGCAAAATATCTATATCAGGGTACTTGTGAGCCTGGAAATTTGTCTCGAGCATGCAAGTGAGTTAGAACATTAGAACATCAGTATAGATTATTTCCGGTATGTTACCAACCATCCTCGTGTGGCCCAAAAAAATGGCTGTCAAGCCTGGGCTTAAGCCCAAGCCAAGCCAAGCCAAGCCCTGCCTGCGGGCTTGGGCTCGGGCTTGACAGACTTCAAGCCAAAGCCCGCTCAAGCCAAGCCCAAGCCCTGGTTTCAAAGCCAAGCCAAGCCCAAACATCACTAATTGTTAGACTCTGTTGACTGTGTTGGATTCGGTTGGACTCTCTTGGATTCGTTAAAGGGACTGGGAAACTTTGAGTCTATCCGACTATAAACTTTGAGTCTACTTGACTATAAACTTGTGTGGAAGCGGGGTTCAGAAAGTACCGGTTTGGGAAAGCTCTAGAAACGCGTTGAAACGGTGCA